>ML105707.1:0-17192 GCA_003697995.1 Taxidea taxus jeffersonii | reverse complement strand
AAAAAAAAAAAAAGGATTAGCCATTTAACAATTTGGCCTGTTCTCCATGGCCATGTTATGTCATTCCAATTTATTCAAGTCTTCTTTAATTTCTTCCACTAATACTAATTTCCCAGTGTAAAGGTCTTACATGTCTTTTGTTAGATTTATCCTTGGGGTATTTGAGGTTTTGTTGCTACTATAAACAGTATTTTTAAAATTTCACTTTTGTCTGTTGCTGATTTAAGAAATAAAACAAATTTTTGTATATTATCCACATAACTTTTCAATGATAGAGTTAACAGAAGTAACGCCCAAGAACCACTGTTGTGATTGATAACATGCTCTCAGCAGTTTTAAAAGGGAAAAAGGAGCTATATTTAGATCCAGAGAAATCTAAGCAAGAGAATTTTATAGAAATAGATCACCACTAGGCAGAAAAATATTTATAGTATAAAGACATACTAATTTAAACAAATAAGGACAAGAAGACTATGAATTCATAATATAATACAGTATATATTAGACTTATTTGTTGAGTTTTTTTTGACACAATTAGGTTGCAAAGAATTGTCAGTTAATGCTTGGGTTTTTTTCAAATATAAATAGAAGTTTACATTTAGAGTAAGTTTGCCCCTTTAAAATATTTAGAGCATTTGCTTAGTGAACAAGAAATATACAAATACAGTGGAAAGAGAAATCATACTTATCAGTATCTGGAGAACTATATATTTGACCAAAGTAAGGTATAAGTTGATAAAATCACTTGTATAACATATCATAATTTGAAAATATATAATATATTGCATTATACTGGAACATATTTATACACATATCTATATATTCAAATTATCATTGTATGTAGGACAAGCAAATTCTATTAACATGGACCTTACTCTGTATAGATATGTATACACACACATATATATGTAAGAACACATATACATTTAACCCTTATATTACCTTCTATTATATAACTGCTTAGCAATATCTTCTCAGTAAATGTATATAAATAACAGTGACCTCTCAAGCATGTTTATTAATACTACTTACCTCTGTCACAAAACAGCGTAGTAACAATGAGAACATATTGGAAGAATAATGTTAAGTGTAAAGGCTAACAATATTATATAGATTTATATCCAGAGGTTTTTCATAGACAATGAAATAAATTTTCTTGACTATTTAAATATATTTAGCTTTGAAGGACTGAAAAAGATGATGCCACTGAATAAAAGTGTATATTTTAGATACACAGAATAAAGAAGATGCTTATATCCTGACACGTTATATATTTATTTGTAGGTTCACAAGAGTAAGGAGTTTGTTTCTGTTTACCGCTGTATCCCCAATGGCTAAAACTGGCACACAAAGAGTGATCAATGAATATATGTTGGCTGATGGAATAACTATCAGCATGAATTTCAGTAAACTTGAAACAGCTACGTTCATGACTAAAAGACAACATCAATTTACATCTGAATATCTGAAGGTTTCCACTTTTCATTTAGGCAAAATAACCAAAATGCTATGAAACACTACATGGGTCATTCCTCTCCTACTCATATAATCTGTTTCTCCTAGCCAAAGTAAAATCTGAAACATCCATAATAATGATTTCTTTGAGAAGACTGTAGAGCATTGTCTCAACGAGGTCCTCCTCAAGCCTGCAGGCAAAATCTAAAAGGGTTAATGACTCAACCAAGCTGGAATTGCTCAGTGAGGAGTTCATCAATGTCTGCTACTGCTGCAAGGCCAGCTTGTTTAAATACTTCCTTAGAATCACATGCTAAGGTAATTGTATTTATACACATTTTTTTGGATACTCACATGAAACAATTCTCCTATTGTCTTAGATCCTGCACTTGGCAAGAAGGAGAAATGAAAAGTTCCTCTAATACTTTTAAAGCAGTAGAGTGTCTCTTGGTTTAAATGACTGGTATGTGTTGATATACCAAGACAGTATCTTCAAGTAATTGTGTCCAGATTTGTTTAATATTCAAAACAAACACTAAGTTAGTTTTTGACCTTTTAAAGTGCTTCCTATATTAGAATATACCTTATTATATAAATATGCTCTATGAAAAGAAGACTCATTTCATATAGATTAGAAAAAAGCAACAGATTTTTGTCAAGCTCAATAATCTTGACAATAATTAAGCCAAGTCCAATAAATCTTTGATTTAAAATATTTACATAGAAGAAAAAAATGAAAAGTCATGGTTTTTCTGGTTAAGGTTTAACCTAAGAATCAGTCTGTGTATATTTTTCTTAATATTCTCTTGCATCTCCCCCGCCATCCTATCTTTCCTCAAGATGTGTTACTACCAAATTCTAGTTTTAAATAGTGGGCTTTATTCATATTACTCATCACTACTACTCTAAGCCTGGGTGTCTAGACTGCATCTGACCCTTGACAAAATAGCAAGCCCCAGGACACCAGAACTTCTGCTTCAAAAACAGCTAAAGTCAGGATAGAATGCTATGCAGGTTAATGGAGAATTGTTCAGCCTAATGTGCAGGCACTTAATGGATTGTTGTTATGTTTATAGACCGGGTGAGAGCAACACACAAAATGTAGCCTCTGCTTTGTATAGGTCACCAGAACTTTCATCTCTTGGGTAGTTGGCATTTTTTCCCCCCTAAATGGTGTTGGACAGATTAAGGGTAACTAATCGGACAAATTATTTTATATTTGTTAGTATGACTCAGTCAATGCACTTTTTTTTTTTCCTTCGAGAGTTGACCTCATAAATAAATACTGGATAGGATTAATTACAAGACACATATAAAAATGCTCCAAATCCATTTCTCTGTAGTTGATTTCCAAGGCAGAGAGAGTAAACAGCCTTCTCCCAGCTTTCTTACTTTCCACAGCTGAGAGTGTAGGATGTTTACAGTATCTGTCGCTCAGGGTGGGGTTGGCGGTCAGCAGCACAAGCCTCAGGAAACCCAGCATCATTTCGAGATACCATAATGTGTTACAGGAAAAGATCTGAAAAGTATACTTGGAAGTAAATTATGGCTCTTTCAGGACTGGGGCTAGAAGGGTGGGTGAGGAGGCCACATGACGCTATTTTCTTGCCGCCTGCTGAGTTTTTGTCTTCCTGCTCTGTACAACCTAGGACTTTCCTGGGGTCTACAGCTTTGGCTTTGCCCACTCCCGGATTCTGTTAATGTCAGATATTAAATATTTTATGATTTCCCAAAATGGTCTCAAAAGATTCACCTACCCCTTAAATGGCACCCTTTTCCTTTCTGTATGTGGGAAGATGTGAAATCCAGCATCTCTCACTCTCTGAGCTCTACAACTTTATTCCAGCTCACTCCTGCATGTAACTGAGAACAATGGCTGAACTGTGCTTGCAGACAAGAAAACCATCCATCAGTGTAATTACTGAAAGTTATTTTAATTATAGGTTACAGAGTCATAAGCTCAATCAAATGAGGAAATATAAATATGCTAGGACGCAGGTTATATGCATAAAATGGTGCACTGTAAATTGCTAAGAAAATGCTGAAATTTTAAAAGATCAAATATATTTGGAAGGAAGTAGATCTGTAATTAGAGGCATAGACATGAATGGAGTTAGTCAATACCTAAAGTTCTTTTACAAAAGTGATTTATTCAAGTGGTTCATGGACTTCATTTCTTATCATTGATCTATGATGTACTAAACACTTGGGTGAGAAAGAAAAACATCAATACTGTATATCACAAAACAACCATCCACAGCACACTGTAAACCCAATTTCAAACTATTACTGGACATTGTTCATTCATTCATCAAACATCTGTTAGTGCCTGCCATATAACAACCATGTGTTCAATTCTGAGTGATGAGAAATGAATGGTATCATCCTTTCCCTGAGGAAAAACAGGGCCTAATCTTCCAGACAGATACATAAGCCATTGCTGTAAGAGTGACAAGTGTTGTGGTGGGTCAAAATGACACTTCTGAATTGGCTGATAAACTAAGCTGAGTCTTGAAGGTTGAATAAGGTTGGCTAAGCCGAGATGGTGCTAATGGGGGTTTTGGAATGGATGGGCAGGAAAGGGGATAGTGTAGTTTTAGATGTACCAGAAAGAACGGTCACTAAGCTGGAGAAAGAAAGACAAAGATAATGTATGCTGAGACCTTGAAAAATTCTGTAGAGTTAGAGCCAAAGAGGCATGTGGGCAAAAGGAGGTGAGGTTAGGGGTAGAACAGAGTGGGAGATGATGAGGGTCCTTATATGCCAGGCTGAGAAATCTGAGTATTATTTCCAAACGACAGAGGCCAGTGAAAGATTATAAGCAGGCAAATGACATGACCATGCCTGTCCTCTGGAGTTTACTCCACACATGAGGCTTCAGGTAAGAAAAATAAGAAAAGGATTAATGGTATACAGGAGAGCATGAGAGTCTTTATTAGGGATGTAGCAGTAAGGACCCAAAGAAAATAAATATAAGAAATTAGAAAAAGAACTCACCTCAGGGACCACTTGAGCGGGTGGAGAAGTCTGGCTCGGGTAACAAGGCCTTTCACACAGTTGGGAATGAATATGAAGAGAGGTAGTGAAGGAAAGAGATCGGAAGAATACCAACAGTACCTTTAGTGGTGGATCTGGGCTGGAAAGTTTATGAATTCACATTCAAGGCATATTTAATTCTGTCATAACTGAAGGGATAAAGACATTCTGAAGGACCAACTCAGATAAGTTTGTTCTTTATTCTCCTGCTTCTGTGCCTCCACTTGCCCCCCACAGGTGTCGAATGCCCACACATTCTTCAAACCCCAAATCCAGTATTTTGTCTTTGGAAGCCTCCTCTGGTTGGAGGATGGAGATGGAGGATGGATGGAGATGCCCCTCCCCCAGCCTGGGGCGCAACTCTTCATTCCCCCACTTTGACCATCAGGGTACTCTGCATATTCGTCTATCACAGCGCTTACACTTTATTGCAATTAGTTGCTTATCTCTCTCTCTCTCTAAAACGCCGGGTTTCATTTCTCTTCATTTCATTTAATTAAAAAATTTTTACAACCTGTAGCCAAGTTTGTTTGGCACTACAGGGGGTTCCCAGTAAATGTTTGATGAATGAATTGATGAGTAAATGTATGGTACCAGGTTATAATGAGAACTTAACCAATTCCTGAACGTGTGTTTTTAAACTCCCAAATAATTCAACATTAGGCTGCCTTACTTTTCCAAGGAACTTGTGGCTAAGAAGAGAAATTATTGCATCATAAGCAATCTTTCATTAAATGGCAGCAAACCTTTGGAAATCAAAACGCTTCTAAACTTTTGGAAAGTTAACTTTGCTTGATGGCAGTATGATTTGTTTTAATTTTTTTGTGATGGATTCCAAATGAAGAAAAATCAGGGTACAAACAGTGCAGAGGAGAAGTGCATGTAAACAGTTTACAAATGGACAAGAAAGAAAGGAAATGACCCTAATAGTTGGTTCTGACTATTGAATAATCACTTAAGAGTTTAAAATGTTCTCACTGAGAAGAACCACACCCTAACTAAATAGGCATTAAAATAATTTTAGTTACATAAAATGATTATTTTAACCATTCAAAGACAAATCAGAGAAGTTCCTGTTGTAGCAAGAAATCTACTCTCTTCAAGCAGGACTTCTGATTTCATACACATTTTAGTTACATAAAACCAACCTCTGATAAACCAGTAATTTTGTCACTTTGAGTGCTAAATGAGATATTTATTTCAAGTGCATATTATGTATTATTACATTTGGTATCTTTTGTCTTAAAAATCTTTTTATCTGTTATCTGATTTAGAAATATTCTGCAATAGTACCCATTAGCTTTTGGGATACACACTGGCCTTCTCCATATCTGTTTTTAAGTTAAAATGCAGCAGCTTCATAGTACCAATGAGTGACTGGAGAATAACTACTATGACCACTTTTGAAGCTTGACTATCTTGTGTACTCAGGATTTTCCTGCTATGCATGCCCTACCTGATCATGCAGGTTACTAATTCTTTGCCAGGCACCAGGTCTCCTACCATTGTTGCATTTTAAACTGTTGCAAATTCTCTGGTCAGAATGCCTGCTTGTACCTTATTCCATGGCTATCTCCACAAGACACTTGCCGCTGCTCTCTTCTCTCACCCAGGCCATGCACTTGCTATTTCACCTCCTATGCCACTTTCATTTTGCCCATTTTGTGAGATGAAAATTTAATACGAAACCATCACCTCTCTCAGTTGGAAACTAAATCCAAGTGTGACAAACATATCCTCAATGAATAATGGACTATATAGAAATTTCCAGGAAACAACTATGAGAAAATTATGATTAAAATGTGATGACAGGCACTCTATTTTGAGCCTCCTTCATGTATAGTAACTTTAACTTACTCTAGTTTGTTTTTATCTGAGATCCTAAAGGAAAACTGCAAGTACAGACCATGTCACTACCACTATAATACATGATAATCAATGATAAAGTGACTTTAAAATAGAAGTGCAGAATATCTTCATAAAATTGAGATTTTATGAGTTGGAGATTTCTCCGACTCAAAAATTCCATGGTTTTATTTTCCAATCATTTGCTTTGAGAAAATCTACTCCTCCTTTAATTAACCTTCCACATTTATCCTGGAGAAAAAGCTCTTCTCCCCGATCCCCAAACTGCTGTCCTTTGAATCTGTGCTGGAAGTCATTCTGTCTCAGGTTCTCACTGTGGCTTAAATCTAAAATCTAAGAACTTCTATAGTTGTGAGGAATAGCCACAAATTTGTGTGATCTTTGTGTAGAATGCTGTGAGCATATTCACAGTCAGTGTGATGTAACCTGTCCAATTACACTTGCCTTAAAATTTGGGGGGGCTCTTAATTTCTCTAGTTATTTTTTCCTTTACACTTACTACTTCATTTTTTTGTACCCAGAAGAGAAAAAAGAAAATGGATGAATTAATATTCTTTACTGTCTACCAATGCAATTAGCTTCCTATGAAGTATGCAATTTTAAAGTTGTGTGTTTTTTTTAATGTTATGGGGGCTAAAGTTTAGAAAAAAATATGGATTTTCAATGAAAGTGGTAGAAAAACTGGGTTCAAGAGCATTTTTTAAACAGCAATTTTTGGAGTCCTCTCCCCGTATATTCTGTGAGCAATGTTATAAATTACATATTCTGTCAACTTCAGCCATGATAAATAATTATGGTTCCTGTGCTTAAAAGTCTGCTAATTTTGGCTCCAGCCATAGTGATGGGAGTGTCACACTGACAAAAGAGAAGGTGTTCTGGCAGTGTTGCCGCACTAACATTCATTAGAAAACTCAAATGGTGGGCCTGCTAAGATTTTAGTTAAATCCTAACTATTTACGACAGACATCTGATTAACTTTAGAAGTAACAGTCAGTAACTGCAGTAAACAGCAGTAACTGCTGTAAAGTATCAAAATATTATATTACTTAGTGGCATGAGTTCATATTTTGACGAGGTTTCTCTCTCCACTGAAGAGGTTTGCCAACATACAGTTACTCTGGCCAGATACTATTTTTTTATGTACAAAATACATAACCCATCCCTATTTTTAAAACAAATTTCATGTATGTATGTGTGTGGGGCTGTTTCAGGAAAGTTACACATAAAATGACAGCAGTAGTGACATCTGGGGAAAGGAGGAGAGAACTGGGGCTAGGTATCAAAGAAAATTTCAACTTTATTAGCAGTAATTTAAAAAAACATTTTTTTTACTTCTATCTAAATAATATATTATACATATATATGAAATTATGTCTGTATATATCTGTAAAATCTATGTATATACAGGCTTAATTTTAAATTAAAATTAAAATTCTCTAAAAAAATGACATAGGGTTCAACTGGAGTTCTGGCCTCTTTAAAGATTTAATCAAATTAATTAACTGTGGCTTTGGGTACTCTCTAGAACTCTCTCTGAGCCTCAGCTTTTCCATGTATAGAATGATAAAATAACACTTCAGGACATGATATTAGTCTTAATAGTAGTCTCAATATTTCATGTTTAGCATGCAACAATGTCTATTCTTTCTGCCTCAATTAGTTTTCTCCTGTAAAAGGGCATGGATCTCTTTCTTCAGCCCAATGTGGAAATGTAAGGGATACTGGCTGATCTTTTCAGTGGGGCTTCCAGCTCAAGTATCCCTGCCACAGAAAACAATGTAGGGCCGGGAAGAGAGAGCCTCTTAAGGACATCCTAGCTGATAAAAATGATTACTTTAAAAGAGTTCCAGACAAAACAAATCAAATCAGGAAATATTCTAAAAAAACAGTACCACCAGATGTCACTGTAACCTAAAGCAATGTTGGTCATTCCTCCATTCAGCTGGGAAGAAATGTACATTACAAGCAAATACTATCTTACAAGGCTTTTCATATCCTTAATTTATATTATCATAGTAACTAAACTATAGTTTCTAAATTCTGAATAAATGGATCACCACAAGCCTTCATTAAAAAAAAAAAAACTTATAGGGGCACCTGAGTGGCTCAGTGAGTTAAGCCTCTGCCTTCGGCTCAGGTCATGGTCTCAGGGTCCTGGGATCGAGCCCCGCATCAGGCTCTCTGCTCGGCAGGGAGCCTGCTTCCCCCCTCTCTCTGTCTGCCTCTCTGCCTACTTGTGATCTCTATCTGTCAAATAAATAAATAAAATCTTAAAAAAATCTTATAATTAATGACAATGAATGCTAAATGATTTAAAATGCAGTAAGTAGATCTTTGGAGGTCAAGGATTTTGTATTTTCAGTTTTGCCTTTTGGGAGGCAAACCTGAAGTCCATGATAATAATGATGTATCATTTGATGAAGATTTTATCAGAGAACAAGTGAATCTAGTTGACTGTTCTTATTCTTTACTGGATATTTGGTATGCATCTTAAAGTAACAAAAAAATAACAGTTGGAAACTCTCATAAGTGATAAAATTATGAGTTATAAGATTTTAGAGACATAATTCATTTTAATAACTACTGAGGGATTTTAACATCACTTTTATTCTTTTCAGCCCTTCATTTCTTGAAGACATAAGACTGCTTAAAGCAAAATGTATAACACTATATTTTTGGTTTTAAAATACATAGCTGTAATATATATGGCAATAATAGCACAAAAGATGGAGGGGAAGTAAATGAAACTATACAGTTGTAGGAGATATATGTATATCCAAAATGAATTCAATAGTAATTTTAAGTTGGTCATGATAAAGAAGCATAGTGTAATCCCTATAGTAACCATTAGAAGAATAATGCAAAGAACTATAGCTATAAAAAGTCAACAGAATTAAAAAGAAACACTAGAAAATGTGTAACATGTGTTTAACATGAAAGAAGGTAGGAAAGGAACAAGAAATACACGACACAAATGGAAAACAAATAGCAAAGGGGCATACCTAAATTCAACTATATCACTAGTTACATTAAATGTAAATGGACTAAATATTCGAATCAAAGGTATACATTATTGGACCAAGCTGTATAAAAAAGCCAGTCTCAACTATATGCTATCTGTAAGGGAACACTTTAAATTAAAAAAAAAAAAAGTTGAAAAGTAAAAGTTTGGGAAGATACACAGTATGCTAAGTAAACTTCAGTGGCTATATCAGGAACAGGTAAAAAAAGACTTAAAGAAGTATTATGTGAGTCAAAAATATTTCATACTGATAAAATAGTCAATACAGCAGGGATTTATAACAAAAATTATATGTATCCAGTGATAGAGCTAAAAAATACGTGAAGCAAAAAACTATCAGACTTCAAAGGAGAAATAAACAATTACTATTATAGTTAAGTTGATGACTTAAATATGCTTCTTTCAGTGATGAAGAGAACACACAGACAGAAAATCAGTAATGACAGAGCTATACAAAACTATGAAACAGATTGGTTGCATTGATATTTTTAGAGCACTCCACCAAACAACAGCAGAACACATATTCTGCTCAAGTACACACAGAACATTACTCAAAATAGATGATGTGTTCAACCATAAAACAAATCTCAATACAGTTAAAAGGACTGGATTTATACAGAAGATGTTCTTGGCAAATAAGTTAAAATAATAAAAAGGTATTTATATAATCCCCAAATATTTGGACATTAAATAACGTATGTGTAAAGAACCCATGAGTCATAAAATAAATTACAAGGGGAATAAGAAAGTATTTTGAACTGAATGAAAATGAAAACATAACACCAAAATTTGTGGGATGCAGTTAAGACATGCTTAGAAGGAAACGTATATGCTAATATTAGAAATGCCTATGTTAGAAAAGAAGAAAATTCATTTCTATTAATGGGCTTCCAAATTTACTAACTCCAGTTCTCTTATTCTGCTAGATGAAGATGTTGAAGGAGTCACTGCCAGTTTTCAAAAATTTTTTGGCTGGAATGTATTTCGCATTACCTTTGTGAATAATAGAGGAAGATAAGAAGAAAAGAAGTATTTACTATATTCCTACTGGGCCACAAATAGTGTTCTTAAGTGAAAAAGCTTTTTTTCCTTCTTCTGAGATTCAGTGAGGATATCCAGAGTCACAGAGCTGGTAAATGATGGAGAAGTTCAGATTTGGATCTGCCTGATATTAAAGCTTATACTCCTACTATACAGCAGGATGCCTGAATTTTTTATTACTGCTCAACCTGTGGTCCAACTATGGTTCTTCTATTTACTTTTGCTTAAACTTTAATCTCTTTAGCTTATTTCCCATTATAACAGTTTGTTTCTTATTAAATGAAGTCTGTTATGATTTATTCATTGTCAACTTATGGAAGACAAAGCAACTGTCTCTATTTCTGTCATGGTGTTGCCTTTTAGATTATGAAGTCAAAATAGGCAACCCTCAAATTTACTACATTATACTAACTGCTGAGCAATTTGTCCATGTGGACAGGCAGAGGCAAGACGCATGATGATGAGGGCATCCTTTCACTTTACTTCAGGGAACACATCGGGTACAGTATGTTTGAAACTCTAATGCCATCAATAACTGTTAACATTGAATATTATAAATTCCCTAATCAGAAAAGGAAAATGCATTGAATAAAATTAATTCCACTGAATTACCTGAATAAAGCACTTAATGTTCTCGGTTATTAAGACTGATCAGATCTTAATAATAATTGCTAACATTTTTGAGTGCTTTTCATGTTCCAAGCCCCATGCCAAATGCTAATTATTGTAATGTTGTAAATAAACCCACGTAGATGAGGGAATTGAGGCTTAAACTTGCTCAAAATCATGCAGGAGTTAAGATCTAAACTCAGGTTTACTTCTCTCAGCATCTGTGTAAATATGCACACCCTAAATAGAGAAAGTATGAAAGAATGGAAATATATTCTGGTTCTAAAAGCTTCATTTACTATCTATTGCTACTAGGAAAGTACAAGAGGATCAGATTTATCTGGATGCTTTATAGGCTCTTATAACTTCATGGGATACTATATACAATTTCAAGTTAATTCTCTGGGGATCGTGCAATATCTTTATTTTTTCCTTGACTATCAATGTTTCAGTATACAATAATGAAGTGAAAAATGCTTGCTTCCACAGATATGAATATATAACTCCCAAAAGAATAAATACAAATAATAACATACAGAGAGCACTACTTTTTTGTAATTAAAAAATTCAAGTAAATGAATTTTTGGTACCAGCATGTTGCAACTGCTAAATTAGGAACATTTAAACATACACACCACACACGCATGGCTGCAGCAAATCTGTTATACTTATGTGTAGCTAAAATATCTGCTTTTGACTTGGTGATATTGCTTAATTTAATTTACCATAAAAAATAAAGGGATGGAATAAAAAGATAGATGGAAATATTTGTCATCAAAATGAAAACAATTTTAACAGTACAGTAATTTGGTATAATGTGGTATACCATGATATAGTCATTTAAGTGATTAATATATTTAAGTATAATGTAATATTTTTAAAAGGCATGACACTACTTTCAATATACCATGTGACTGTATCTGTATAGAAATAGGAGACACTCCACAATAGCCAAAAGATGGAAAGAGCCCAGATGGCCATCAACAGGTGAATGGATAAAGAAAATGTGGTACACACACACACACACACACACACACACACACACACACACGAATATTACTTAGCTATCAAAAAGAAAGGGTATGGGCGCCTGGGTGGCTCAGTGGGTTAAGCCTCTGCCTTTGGCTCAGGTCATGATCTCGGGGTCCTGGGATCGAGTCCCACATCGGGCTCTCCGCTTGTCAGGGAGCCTGCTTCCTCCTCTCTCTCTCTCTGCCTACTTGTGATCTCTCTCTGTCAAATAAATAAATAAAATCTTTAAAAAAAAAAAAAAAAGAAAGGGTATTATTATGCTAATGGAGTAAGTCAGTCAGAGAAAGACAAATACCACATGATTTCACTCATATGTGGGATTTAAGAAACAAAACAGATGAACATAGGGGAATGGCAAGAAAAATAAGATAAAAACAAAGAGGGTAGCAAACCATAGGAGACGCTTAACTATTTAGGAGACAAATTTAGGGGACGTGGGGGGATAGAGTAACTGGGTGATGGGCATTAAGGAGGCAACTTGATATAATGAGCACTGGGTGTTTTATGCAACTGATGAATCACTAAATTCTGCCCCTGAAACTAATAATATGCTATACATTAACTAACTTGTATTTACATATTTTTTTAAATGGGAGACACTGTACATTAATAGGCAAAAACTAAATTATTTGGTTGCAAATAATAAGAGTATGAAATGAATCATTTTTCTTTGGTAACTTTTGGTTACTATTTTCTCAATGTTTCAATAATTTTTAAGAAAACAAAGAAAAACATGAGAGGGCATAGCCTCAAAATGATGAAATTTGACAAATGATGTAATGTTCTTTTTAGGTTGTTCAAATAAAAGATGTTTGCTCACCACACAGCAATTGACTGTGCTTTTAAAATAGTAGTGAAAATATAAAAAAGGTCTCAGGTGGCTGATTATATTTAGTGAAACTTGAATAGCAGGTGACTCCATATATTTTAAGAAAACTTTTGAAAATGATTTCTTTTCAGCAGCACTGAGGGTGGTACTCTTTGCAGTTTTTTGCTGTTGTATATTGGCATGACAGAATGTTTTCTTGTGATACAAAACAGAACCTAGCAGACTCAAGCAAAGAAGAAAACGTGCTGAATTTTTAAAAGCAAACTGTAGTAAAATATTTCAGGACTTTGTTACAGTAGTACTTAATCTCTACGTCTTTCTAATTGTGTTTATACAGACAGATTAATCACAGGTATCCATATTTCCATTATTTAAAAGTATGTTCCAGATGAAAAACATAAATGATGATAAAAATCTTTTGAAAATCATGAGGTGTAATGGACAATATAGGGAATATAGTCAATAATATTATAATAGCCTTGTATGGTGACAGATGGTAACTAGACCTATCATGGTGATCATTTAATAATGCATAAAAATGTCCTATCACTACCTTGTAATCCTGAAACTAATATAATATTGTAGGTCAGTTGTAATTCAGTAAAAAAAAAATCTTATGATAAAGGAATATGTAATCCTGTTACCTTTGCAAAATCAAAGCTTTTGGCCCAGTCCACTCTGTCTCCTCCCCACCAAGAAAATCTTTGGAAAAAAAATAAGAAACTCTAATATCTGAAAATTCATCTGAGAGGTATACATAAGCTTTCCAACTCATCTAAAGGCTGGGGAGTTTGCAAGGGAAGCAAGAAAAAGTTCAGATGCTTAAAAAAAAAAAAAAAAGAAGAAGAAGAAATCTGGCTAGCTCCAAATATAGTTGCTTAACCACCAGTGCCCAAGTGTCTCTAGGGAAGCAAGAGACATCTGTGGGTTTGGAAGGAGAATAATTTATAAATATGAAAGATGTATTTCCCCACTATGTCACCCCTCTCTCCAAAGGGGAGGAAAATAAAGCAACACAAGTTAAATGTTGAAGAAGGAAGAGTTACCTTAGAATTGGACAAAAGGAATGAAAAATAAAATTGAACTGACCTTTTTTTTTCATAAATATTCCATGTTAAGAGTTTCTGGAGAAAAACTGGAGCACGTGATTGATGTACAACCTTCAGATTAATTATAATCGATATTCTGGCCTTATTCATTCTGATAAGAAGCTGACATATGATAAGCAGTTACTTGTGATAAAGTTTAATGCACTGCCCTTTATGTTCCCTATGCTTTTTCTATAAAGACATACCAATAAATATTTATAAAATTAATTTATCTCTACTTGAGACATTTTATAGGGTCATATGAATACATAGAGAGTCAGCAGGTCTGAGTTTGGATGTTGGTTCCACTTACCACTTGTGTGACCATGGGCAGGCTCTGAACTTCAATATAAGCTTTAAAACACATGATGATAACAGCAACTTCCTCATTAAGATGAACTGCAAAGTTCTTAATTGTCAAAATTTAATAGGGACTTCTGCCTTTAAAAAATTTTGAAGGTTTATTATGTACTAGGGACTGTTCTAGACTTTAGGGATGTAACTAGCACTGAGTCCCTCATCTCATGGTATCCATTAAGAGACAAAATCAATTAAGAAATTAGCATACAATCTGACGGGTATGATAAACACTTCAAGGGAAAGTACAGCTGGTTAAGTGATCAGTTGGGACGGAGTGCTATTTAAATAAAGGTGGAGGTCAGGTAAGGCCTTTCTTACTGAAACTAAATGAAGCAAGGGAGAGTTGTGTGTATGTCTGGCATCACTTGTTTGTTGAATTTCATGTGTAACAACTGAGTATTACATACATTACTGGAAGCTACTATATAGAGAAATAGGGATTTGGAAGGCCTGGGAAGTACAAAATGGCAGAAACATGTATAAAAGAAGAGGGGAAGAAAACAGCAATAGAGAGAAAAGAAAACATTGCTTTCTCCTCTGTCTTATATGTAGCTTCTTGGTTTGAGCATAAACACAGTGGCCTACAGGATCTCTAAAGGGGTGAGAAAGCTGGACAACCATGTTCTTGAAAGGCACCAAAAGAAGAATGAATATTACTTTTATGCAGTTTTTTCCTAGTGGGGCTACTAAACTTCAGGCTCAGGAATAAGCTGCACTGGCAAATGGGAAAAGGAACCAAGCTAGGGTAAACCAAGGGGTCTTAGGCCAATTGTCTTATACTTCTCCATCTACACCTATGGTCCTTTTGAGATCTGTGCACGGGGTATGATTAACTTTGAACTCTGTGTAAGAGTTAGTCCAGGTGTAACCCACACCTAAACAAAGAAGGACTTTCAGAAAATGGTTAACATAGCCCTTTGGAGAAACAGTGGGAGAGATGGATATTGCGTAAGCAATTCTCTGAAAACTCTCCGAAGAATATTAGACTTGGGCAATGTAGTAAAAAATTGATTCATTGTTCTGCTAGGTCGTTTTCCCCCTGTGGCAAAAGAATTTAAATTCTCACATGGCAGTTCTAAGTTCAAAGACGCTGTCTTCAGATGACAGTACCATTTTAATAGCATGTTAACCAGTGTGTGTGCAAGTTATCGCTAGTATGCACTTGAATTACTGGAGTGAAGTCTATCAACACCAAATGTTTTAGAAAATAAGCTGCTCCAAATGTCAGCTTCTTAGGGTTTATTTGTCACATAGTTCAGCCAGTTTCCCAATCTCTCTAGACCTTGACACCATATTTTGTTATAATTTCAGTAACTTGAAAGGCTTCTGCTTCTGCACATGCTATGTCCCAGCTTTGGTCTGTCTCCTACTTAGAACAGCTGCTTTACACTCCAGCCTACCCTCAGCCTCTCTGAGAGCAGCCAGGCAATAATGGACATTTCTGGGGAGGGCAGGGACCATGTCTGACTTGTTTACAGCTGTATCCTAAACTCTTTCTTTTTTTAAAAGATTTTATTTATTTATTTGACAGATATCATAAGTAGGCAGAGAGGCAGGCTGAGAGAGGAGGAAGCAGGCTCCCTGCGGAGCAGAGAGCCCAAGTGGGGCTCGATCCCACGACCCTGGGATCATGACCCGAGTCGAAGGCAGAGGCTTTAACCCACTCAGCCACCCAGGTGCCCCTGTATCCTAAACTCTTAGCACTTGGTCCAGTTTAGAACAGCTCTTTAATAAATAATTACTAAACGAATGAACCAATGTCTGAAGTCTTCTGTCTGAGATCAACGATGATCTTTACCTTTTCTGAGAAGGACCTGGGAGAGAAGGTGGGCATGTGTTATTAGTACAATGTGACTGTTGATTTTTATTTCCTCCCCTTTTGATAGGCTTACTGAACAGGCATACAGAGAAAATATGTTGGGCAAAGTGTATTTGACCAAGTCTCTCATATCCTTGTGGAGAAATGTAGTCTGGATACTAATATAACCAGGAAGGTTCACAACTGCTGAACAATGGTGCCCCAGAGGAACTGAGGATTGGTCAGAGATCAACCTGGAGGAGAGCATTGAGAGCCAGGGTTATGTGCTGTCCTTGCCTGGCCATTTCCTGTGTAATGATTTAAATCTTTATCAACTATCTTCAGTTAAGCTAGAGAGTAAAGGCTTTCTACATAAAATTCTGTTGGGTAACTAAGTCAGGATCCAAAAGGACTTTGACTGATTAGTGCGATGGGCTGATTCTAACAATTAGGTAGCATTTCTAAGAAATTTCTTACAGAGTGAAGGTGATGGAACTGCAGCTCTTGGGATGTCTTATGGATAAATGCAAATACCTACTTTAAATTCAGGTAATGAGCCAAACAAGTACCAACTGGGGCAAAAGAGCAATTCATGTGAAAAAGGAATGAATTAACTGACATTACGCCCAACTTGAATAATATTGATGACTGCCCCTAAAAAGCTAATGTGATTTTAGCCAACACTAAGAGAACTGTGCTATCTTTAGAAATCAACTAAGTACTTATGGAGCTTCTACTTGCATTGTTCTAGGTGCTATGTGGGATAGAGACATATCAAGCACGAAATCCTTGCTTTTAAGGTACATTCTAGTCAGAAGATTAGCAGTCAGAAAACAATGTAAGATATGTGATATGACAGACTAATTATCAAGGAAATGGCCCCTCAAAACTCCTAAACACACAAAACCAAAACTGAAAACAGACAAACAAAAAAAGCCCCAAGGCCTGAATATACTCTACAGGCACACATAGTCCATTAACTGATTTTTATAACCATGGGATAAAATCTGTGTATAGACCGATAGAAATACATCTCAGAAGTTTTTTTTTTTTTTT
>ML105706.1:51296-108936 GCA_003697995.1 Taxidea taxus jeffersonii | reverse complement strand
GGGGTGGCTGGGTGGTGGACATTGGGGAGGGTATGTGCTATGTTGAGGGCTGTGAATTGTGTAAGACTGATGATTCACAGGCCTGTACCCCTGAAACAAATAACACATTATATGTTAATTTTTTAAAAATCTTATTTTGGCCCCAGAGAGCAAGAAGTTAGGATAGGACAGGCCAGTGATGGTCTCAGAATGTGATGTGGGAGTCTGTGTAAACAGAGAGTTCCAAAGAAGGAGCAGTAGGCACTATGAAGGTGGGTGAGGGCATGTGGGAAAAGCAGGAGGCATGAGACAGCCAGTGGTAACATCAGGGCCTAGGGAGTGCTGGCATTTAGGGCAGAGTTTTCAAATTGTGGGTGTGTCATGAAATAGAATAGATCTCCCCCAGCATTCAGAAATGGTATTGAAAATATCACCACACTGTGCCTATAATTTCAGTAAATGTCTTTGCCTGAAACTTTTGCCATGATTCTGTCTACATATCTATTTGCTTATCTATCATCTATCTATATCTGTACATACTTATACACTTGGTTGCAAACTAAAATATATTTTTCTGGGTTGTGGTCCAACTAGTTCAAATGTCACAGATTTATTAAATGAACACCCCAGACTGTAACACAGGACAGGGGCACTGGGACGGTATCCTTTTCCTCATCACCACCTGAAATCCTGGCATGCGGCAGACAGTAAAGACCAAAGGAATGTAGCTAGAGGGTAAGAGAAAAGAGAAATAACTCAGCATCAGATGTCAGGGATTTAGCAATATTGAGGGCATGTGTGGCCTCGCCTCTGCAATTTCTGTGCATTGGTGAGCAGAAGCCAGCCTGCAGAAGTCAAGGGTAGTTGAAGAAATAGAGAGGAGACAGATGACCTTGGAAATTGAGAGGCTTTTTTTTCTTCTTTGGGTTGACAACATGCAGTTCAATATATATCCAGGAAAAGACTGTATGGGAAAGGAACGCTCTAGAACTTGTCTGACAACAAAACCGCTAGCCACATGTGGCTACTGAATTGAAAATCAATTAAATTAAAAACACAGCTCCTAATCACAGTAGCTGAGCAGCTGGTGTGCTAAGTGCTTTATGGAGTACTAAATGCCAACCACATTGCACAGAGCTGAAGAGGACATATCCATCATAGCAAAAAGGTCTACTGGACAGTGCTGCTCTCGAAAAAAAGTCTTAATTCACCACATCTATGCTGGCTTCCATAAGATGAGCCCAGTTAAACTGGGGCACAGCACTCCCAACCTCCCAAACCCTCTCCATTGACTCCTCTCCATTGGGAGAGTCAACTATGATCTGTACATGCCTCGAACTTATGTTTGGTCTCAGTGTGTGAGAGTTCACCCTGGGTGAGGTCAATGCAGACCTTGGGGAGGCAGCTGGACCTCAGGATGTGGTCGGGAAGCTGTCTGGGCATTCTGTGTATCCATGATGTTTCCCCACCAAATCCATGGTGGGAATGGTCCATGACAAGTAGAAGCGGCTCATGATTGCCCAGGACTGAATGCACAGAGAAAGAAGCTGCGGGCCGGGTTATACGGTGACAGGTGCCAGGGGTAGCACCAGACAGGAAAGGCGGAGGCTTCAGGGGAGGGTAGACCATGGATGGTGGGTAAAATAGGACCATTATAGCAAAATCCCAGTTCTACGAAATTCAAGTGACTGGTGAAGAACCGACAAACTATGTGCGTAATTTTTATGTGTAAGTTTCATAGTTTCTAGATGGCACCTTGATACCAAAAAGGGATGTGTTAGAAGACTGAGGGGTTATTATCCATCAGAGCCATCCTCTCAGCCTATGGTAGTAGAGATCTCACTGACTTACTGGAATGAGCAAGCCACTTCTGGAATTTTAAAAATAAAAATTCCAATTATGTGGTAAAAATTCCAATTATTTAAAAATAAAAAATTCCAATCTCTCTCCTTTTGGAACCCCTTGCTCCCAAAGATAACGTTCATTTCTCTGTTCAAGGAAAAGGTAGTTATTCCTCACAAAAATGTGTTTACTTCTCTTCTCTTCCATCCCCATCAGTGATGTGGGAGCTCTGTGTTCCACTTACCTTATCTCTTTTGCAATAAAACAGGAATTTGGAGAAGGTTCTAGAGATACTTCTGAATCATAGTTTTTGATGAGGCAAAAGAAGTTAATTGACTTGCTTGAGGGCCTGAGAATGACATATTCAAATATCATTCAAAATCCACTGCAGAGGAAACAGCATAGGGGAGCCTGAAAACCTCCCGTTAGATGAAGGAGCATGTTCTAAATGAACGAAATTAAGAGTTCATTTCTTAAGTTCAAAACCAGGCAAAACTCAACTCCACTTAGAGGTCTGTACGCAGGTGATAAAAACACAAGAAAAAGAGGGGGAAAGTATCCCAAAGGTCAGGGCAGCAACACCCTTGGGGAGGAGGGAGGTAACAGAATATGGGGCTCTGGGGGGACTCCTAAGGGATTAACAAGGTTTTATTGGTTATACCTGGTGGTAGTAACCCAAATAAAAAAAGGGAAGTACAAATCTTCTCATTTCATGGGTTCAATAAGGACTTTTTAAAAAGCTCATTCATTTGGAATCCCTAGTGCAGAACCAGTGGGAGTTCATGGGCGGAGCTTGTGAGTTTTTGGAGAATTAACTGCTAAACTGTGGGGGGAGAGGGGTTCTGACCTCGAGGTGTCATGGGACACGTGCTGCTATGGGGCTCTGAGGCTGCTGCACCGTCCTGGTTCATCTTCCCCCAAGTTTATAAGGGTTTCGGAGTGTGGTCCTTGGGGCTCTGTGAAGGTGAGTTGAGGGCTTCCTGAGGGAGTGCTAAGCAACCGAGCGGGACTCTGGGCCCCCCACGTTGGGGGCAGAGACATTGTGCCTCCAGCTGCCATATAAATTGGACAGCCACAGGAAAGCTCATTTAAAGAATGGCTTCTGATGCTATGAGAGGAAGGAAGAAAATTCCTGGGGCATTGATTCTCCCTTAAGTAATATAGAAATACTAAAATGACTTTTTTTTTTTTTAATTCTCTCTTCTAGACTACTCACAAAGACAACCTCCTTCAGGCTCCCTCTGGACCCCGGGCCCTGAGGCCCTGAGTTCTTCTCCCTCACTCCGTGTCTCACTCCTTCCAACTACACCCTCCCCAACTCTGTGCTGAGGAAAGGCTGCTTGGTTTGGGGGCACGAGGACCAACTCCAGTCACATGGGTCACCTGGTGGCTGGTCATCTCTAGTGGGGGCTATGTCTTCTAGAAGGTGGAGTCTCTACTGAACAGGGTGTGTAGCTGGGCCACAGGAGAAAAAAGTCAGAGGTCAGTCGCAGCCACGGCAATCCGGACTCCCCAGAGCTAAGCCATGTACTGTTAGGTCTGATGTCCTATTCTAGGTTTGTCAGCTCCTGGGCCTCTAGGAGCCTCCAGCTCAGGACCTCTGGGCTCCTCTCTGACCTGCTGGCTCCCAGAGCTGCTGACATGGGAGTCCTTCACTGTTCAGGCTGCCTGATCCCTGCTAGAGTGAGCTGGGCACAGTGAGAAGCAGTCATATGACTGCCCGGAGCCCAGCAACAGAAAGCTGAGGCCCAGGGAGCCGGAAGGGAAGAGGCTGCGGTCAGCAGGGCTGCCCAGGAGGGTGAGGAGAGGGGAGCTTACTGGACACCAGCACCAGCCCAGCCACTCACTGTTCAGAGAACAAGCTCCCTCCAGAGAAACGTGCCCATTGTGGCTCTGACACTCGATTCAAAGTCATAGACAGGCTGTATTATATAACCAAAGGCAACTGTTCTTCTTGGCCTCACTCCAGAATTTCATTATTAAAAACAGCTAAGACCATTTACTGAGTTATTACTACATTCCAGACATTCTGCTAAGCATTTTCTGTACATAGCTGGGTCAATCTAAATCAATCCTACCTACAGTTTAAGTGGGCTTTGTTTTGTTTTGCTTTTACCAATTTTATTGTTGAGGGAAGGAACACCCTGCAAGTTTGGTAGCTGTGAGGGTTACCCAGTCCACACAGGGGATCAGCTTCATCCAGTCCACTAAAGTAGCAACGGACATCACACGGCTTCAGGTGTGAGGCAAGCCCACCATGACCACCATCTGTGTGCCTCAGTATCCTCCAGCACCTTGCCATGCTTCCCCCTACCCCAAAGGCAAGGTTTCCTATTTTCCACTCTCCTGTAATCTTCAGTCTCCCCCAACCTTCATTCTCTAGGCAATGCCTCCATGGCTTGTCTCTCTGTAGGATCCCATGAAAGCAAATGCTTTTCCAAGGAACCCAACTTCGGGGGACCCCAGGTCAGCTCTCAAACGTCTAGGACTTTCTATACATATATCTACATTGATGGCTACAGTCCAATATTTGATGATCCTAGTAATATCTCCAAGTTACCAAGAACTGATAAAATTACACTCTATAATCTGCGTGGCTTGGTCAAATATTTAATCTCCCTCTGGATGTTTCCTTACCTACAGAATGGTGATAATGCTTCTACATGCTTTACACTGCTGCAAGGATTAAATTAATACATGCCAAGCACTTTAAGTTGTGCCAGACTCATTGAGTGTTATTATTATCGCTATTGGTATTTCCAGTCCTTTACTCTTACTAAGTCAGGAAAGTATGCAATGACTTTTATAAATAATTCTGCCACTAAGCTAAAAATTTGAAAGTGCGGGTGTTCTTGGGCTAATCTTTGGGTATGTATGTAGGAAAGAAGCTGACTCCCAGTGACTCCCATCGCCTGAGCTGCTGGATAACCTAGAGACACAGCACCATAAGGCCACCAGAGATAAGAGATAAAGGACCAAGGAGTCATTCAGTTAGCTTGATCTCTCTTAAATTGCCAAAATAGATTCCCTACTTAGCAACTTCCTCCAGTGTCTTAAAGAGATTGAACAACAACAGATGAAGCTTTCTAACCAGAAAAACTGCTGATGTTATGATATCTTTTTCCCATCATTTCATTGCTCCCAACACCCCCTCCCCTTTGCTACACTTTCCAAAGATAGATCTGGCCTCCTGGCCTTTGGGAGAGAGCAGGCAGAACCTCTCCTGCTGGTTCACTGGCTCTATTATTGGTGGTCCCATTTTCAGGGAAGGGGTGGGTAGAGGAAAGGCATGCTGTGTGGCACCATTGAAGTTGAACCCAACCACAGACTGAAGAGTTGTGTGGTAGGATTTGTACCATGACCCCACTTCTGTGGAATCTACCTATTCTGAACACTGCAGGAATAAAAGTTTTGTCTTTATTGATCATTGGTTTCATTCAAAAATAATCTTTAGACTTCCATTTCTAGCCAAGATGAAATAAAAGGGACCATCTCTACCCTCTTGCCTGAAAAAAATGTAAAACCAGACAAAAGATCTGAAAGACACTGGATATCAGGCAATGAAAGGCAGTGTGTGATCCCCATGAGATGGGAAACAAAGGCATTGAGCGCCCCTGGTTGCTTCTGCTCACCAGCAGGAGAGAATCTCCAGGCTGCTAGTCAGGAAGGAGGAAGCCAAAGAGAGCTGAGTTTTGAAGATGTGGGTGGGAATCTGGAAGAGTGTGAGGCGAAGCGTCAGAATGCAGAGCTACATAGGGAGGGAGCTCCAGAGATCAGCAGAGGGTCCCCCGTGGGTCTTCAGCTAAGTACTGAGCAGTGCACACCTGTAAGGAAACTACTCAGAGTTGGGGAAAGAACCACCCTAAAAGACTGCTCAAGGGAACAGCCTCCAGTGCTCCACCAGCCAGAATGTAACACCTTATCATTTGGGAGCATCAGATGGAGAATGGACATCAATGATTGAACTGGTAGACAAGAGCATTTAAAAAGTTATGATACTTTTAGAATGACTAACATGCAAAACACTGACAATGTCAAATGCTGGCGAGGGTATAGAGCAACTGGAGAGCTCATTCATTGCTGGTGACAATGCCAAATGGTACAGCCACTTGGAAGACAGTTTAGCAGTTTACTACAAAACAAAGCATACTTTTAATGTGATCTAGAAATACATTCCTCAAAATCCACAGAATGTTATACTACACAAGTGAGCCTTAATATAAACTATGGACTTCAGTTAATAATAATAATAATAATAAGAAGAAGAAGAATGTATCAGTATTGACTCAATTGTAACAAATATTCCACACTTAGGAAGATATTAATTCATAATCAGGAAACTGTAGGGGTGGGCAAGGAAGGGAGAGGGGATAAATGGGATCTCTGTACCTTCTGCTTAGTTTTTCTGTAAACTTTCAGCTGCTGTAAAAAAAAGAAGAAGAAAAAGAAGAAGAGGAAGAAGTTTTGTAATACAGAGGTGACTGGGTGGCTCAGTCAGTTAATTGACTGCCTTCAGCTCAGGTCATGATCCTGGGGTCCTGGGATTGGGCCCTGTGCTGGGCTCCCTGCTCAGCAGGCAGTCTGCTTCTCCCTTTCCCTCTGCTCCTTCCCTCTGCTCATGTTCTCTCACTTGCTCTCTATCTCTCATAAATAAATCAAATTGTAAAAAAAAAAAAGTCTTGTAATTTAGAAAATTACATAAGCAACAAAACATGTTATTATAACTCAACTCCAGTTTTAAAAAAAAAAACAGAGGAAAGATTGACTATACTAAGAAGTAGGAGATACAAAAAACAAAAACAAAAACCCAAGCTGAAGCTCTAGAAATGATAACTATGATGTGTGAAATGAAAAATACCCTGCATGCAGGTTGGTGGAAGACGGTGGGCTTGAAAGGCTCCAGATTCAGGGATACCAACGATACCTAAGGGCATGGTTGAGATGCTATTCCGAAAGTGGAAATCAAGTGAAAGTCCACACACCTGTGAGCCAAGCTTGTGCCTCCAGACCCAGGTGTGGCTGACAGATTCCTCTTGGGAAGATGGACCCACCCCGGAGAAAATGCCCACAGAGACCCACTCAGACATCTCCTAAACAGAGACAGCTATAAGCCCATAAGGAAGCCTCGTGCACTGGCTAGAGCTTGTCCTTCATGTCTAAGTGGCTTGTTCCAAAGTGATAACGGACAGCCGAGGGTCACCTACTCTCTGAAGAAAGCCTCTACAGTATAAGATGGGATAAGACCCATAAACACAGAAAAGGAACTTGGAAAAAACAGGTACTAGGACCACAAGAAAACATCAAATTCTTACGAATACTATTCTTAGAGTAACAGAAGACATCGCCCCTGTGAAATAGGAATCGGAAGCTCGGTCACGTTCTGAGGCTGGTCACACTTCAGATGAGGCTAGGGGTTTGCCAAGGGTTTGGGTTTGGCTTGGGTGAGGCAGAGAAGGAAGCCGAATCACAAGAGTCAGGGGAGAAGGTTCTAGGAGATCAAACGCAGTGACTGATGAAAATAAACCAATGTGCCATGTGCCCACGAGTCTGCAGAATGAACTCTCTGACATTGTTGGATGACACTTAGACTCGCAAAGGGCTGTGTCACCGCTCCGTGCCCACGTCCAGGCCCACGTCCTCCTGCCATGTCTTCTGGACCACGGCTGCAGCCCCAGCTCTGTGCTTCTGGGCACCACACAGCGACCACAGCCGTTATTCTCAGACTCTCCTGTGATTGTGTCACTCATCTGCTCCAGAACCGTCAATGGCTTCCCATTGCCTCCCCGTTCCCCAGGTGCCCGAAGCCCGGTGGATGCCTCCTGTAAGGCAGCTCCCTCTGGGGCACCTCCCATGAGGGGCTTTTCCCAGCATGCCCTTCAATGGAGACCTGGGTATGGCACCCCCGTTTCAGTATGCACGCATAGGGTGACATTTGTGTGGTTTTATACAGTGTTTCCAGGAGTCCACGAGCCCGCGTCTAGGAGCTAGAGCCACGCACTGGCTATGGGCAGGGACTGACTGCTTTTCCTCCATCTGAGTCCCCCATGCCTCGTGCCCTACCTGGCATGCTGTAAGCACCCCTCATGCCCAACCTGAATAGAGTTGACCCATTTCTCCTTACAAGAGGGTTGTGCTCAGAGAAAAGTCCCAGGTAGGCTCTTAGTACTGACAGGAGCAAGGGTCCTCCATCCTGTCAGGCCTCCTCTGAGTCCTTCCCAGCTCTTCTGAGCCACAAATGTCCTTGTGGCTGTAGGCTCAGCAGGGATCTGTGGGTTAAGGCCCCAGTGATGGGCCAGTCCAACACCTGCATCTTGCAGGCAAGGAAAGTGAGACCTCGTGGGGGCCATGGCTCGCTTGAAGTCCCACAGGCTCACACCCCACGAAGAGAACACGGTCTCCTGGCCTCTGGGTCAGTGTCCTGCCAGTGCTCTCCCCGTGTGTGAGGGAACCAGGGAGAAACTGGTGACTGTTTTACAGCTGAAGGGAGTATCTCACCTGGTCTTCCCTTCTCAGCACTGTGGAAGCTTCCAGAAGGCCCGCGGTACAGGGCAATGGGAGGCAGACTTGGGAGGTGATTTGAGTTCCGCAGTGCAGGTTACCACTGCAGGATTTTGAAAAGAGAAGGTCTTGACTGGAGCAGGGCTTCGGACAGAGGAGAGGTGGGAACGCACACCCTCGAGGAAGCTGCCACCTCAGAGATGGGTCCGGTCCAGGGTTCTTGAGTGCCACCGCTGGTTGTGTCCTTTGGAAGATGCAGGTGTGTCTCCCCTCAACAGGGCGGTGTTCGCAGAATTCTCTCAGCAAATATAAAACCCGAGAAGGGAGATCCTGGATAAAGAGCTGCAGGGAATCCATTCCTGGATTCTGGGATCCGACCCCAGGAAGGGTCACGAGGTCACAGAGGTGGAGTGACAGCAACTGGAGTGATCAGCCCCTCTAGGGGAGGCTGAGACCCGAGTCCGTGTCTAGGAGCTGGAGCCACGCACTGGCCAGCTACCTCGGGGGGCATCAGGAGCTAAGCCTCTCTGCATTGTTCTAGGTTTAGAATTCTGTTCTTTCCATATGTATTTTCATTTTGTTCTCCTTTAAAATTTAGTAAGATGTCTTTTTGAAACATCCAGCTTGTCTCAACTGGTTTTGGGGAGCCAGGGGCACTTGGTGGCATCCCCGTGGAGAAGAGTGGCTTCCCCAAGTGGAAGTAGCAAGGCCCTTTGGACAAAGGCTCCTGAGCAAGCAGCAGAAGAGCCGCTGGGTCCCATACCCTTCCCGCTGGAGGACTCTCCATCCACAGCTAAACCATCAAGCCTGGGGATTTTATCATGGGAAGTGAAAATCTCTGACCACTACCCTCTGAGCGGAATTCTTAGACCCCGTTTTGTTCTACAAACCGCAAATCCTCTTGATTTTATTCCTATTCAGTACCCAGTTCCTCCCCACACGAGTCTTCAAAATCTGAAGTAAAAATGCAATATATTAACAATAGTCAGCTAAAACCACAAAAACACAACTATCTTTACACAGATATCACAGATCTTCTTGGCTTACTTTTTCACATAACAGCTTTTCAAATAGTGAAAAAGTTCTCATGGTCCATTGCTCATCTCCAAGTTAAGAAACCCATAATTGTTCTGACCGTAAGTTTCAGACTTTTAGTTGAGAGTGTACTAAAAGCTAACCCATGTTATTTCCATTCTAAACTATCCTATGTTAAAGTCTGAGAAAATGACAGGTAGATTGGTCTCTCTTATTGAATCTGTCTGGGCAACACTTTAAAAAAGTCAAACTCATTCTAAGTTAGACATCTAACTTGTTGGTCTGATGTTTCTGGTTGTCTTGCTTTCTTGTTGAAAACTGTGACATGGGATCCAATGGGATATCATCTTCTGAGGCTAGGACCCTGCCTTCTAACTCCTAAGTGGCCTCTAACTGTCCCTGCTCTGTGGCACATCTCCTCCTTAACCCTTGCTGTGGTGTCCAAACTCAGAACACAGGAGAATAATCTGAGGATGATTCCTTGGCCCCTCCCCAGACCTGCTGAATAGAATTTTGGGGTGGGATCCTGGGAACCTAAGTGTTTGGCTAGCATCCCAGGTGACTTTAATCAGGCAGTCTGAAGACCCACACTAAGACCACTAACTTACTGAAGAATAGTCCTGATGAAATTCACACACGCGCGCACACACATGCACACATGCTATCATTTTTTAACCATCTACTTAGGGCTCGATTCTTTTCACTAACTTCATCTCCTTCAATCCTTATACTAACCATAGCAGGTTATCATCCTTATTTTCGTAGTCGAGGAAACAGAGAGGTTAAGTAAGCTACCAAAGCTCACAGAGTTGGGAAATGACAGTGCAAAGTCTGTCTAGCTCCTCACTCGGGTCTCGTTCTCACTGCCAGTTCTGTCCTGAATGGAAAGGACAGACAATCAGGAGGAACCAAGCCTGTGGTTTCCAGGCATCAAGGACTCTACTCTCTCTTTCCCCAGGGAGTCAGGCTATCCCTCCACATTCTTCTTGGTGAAGCCTAGAATCTTTCAGATATTCTTTTCACAGGTTGAACCTTCTTGACTTATACTTGGCAGGGCTGAGACTCTCTCATATGGCCCCTTCTACTTCCCCTTAAATGACTGAATGGTCTATAGAGTCCCACTGATTTCATTAGTGCCCTCCCTATCCCTCCTAAACTCATTAGAGACAACATTGATTTTTTTTTTCATTTGGGACCTCCATCCTTCTTGAGGATTTGGTGTGTCAGGCTATCATTTCTCCAAACCTGTGGCACCCTGTTGCCTGCTGCAGGGGCAGACGCTGAGGCTCTGGGGCAGGGAGGTCTGAGCCAGGTGGGACAGACCCTGCTGGACGTACCCAGACTTGGAGTATAGCTGGCCACTGCACTTTCAAAGAGTCCCAAGACCTCTGTGAGAAGTGGTAAAGGTCTCGAGAGTCTGGGAATCAGCCCACAGGACACCAGGACAAAAGGCTTGCCTTAGGCTTAGGGGAGCACCTTGGGGTCTTGGGGGAGTAGGGGTGAGAAAGATAAATTGGGCTCAACACTGAGGAGCGCGACTTGAAAGTCCCAAGAAAACTGTTCCACATTCTTTGGGATGAGTCGTAAGCAGAACCAGCCTTCCTAGCAGAAGTTGTATCATTTGGGAGCTCTATGGAGAACCGAGGGAGGGAATCACCCTTCTCTGGGAACACAGAAGAAATTGTGACTTTGCTAAGGAGAAGCGCTTCCCCTCCTGGATGAGAGGTATGGTGGGAGGTGGGCCAAGAGGATGACCTGGGGCTGGAGGGCAGTGATGCTCACGTGGCTAGAATCTCCAGGCCCAGCTTCACAGTCATGATGACAGCTGGTCATGCTAGCAGGTGCAACAGGCAACCACAGCCAGACCATGACGAGAAGGGGTGGAGGGAGCTGGCAAAGAGGTAACAAGGCAGCCCGTCTGCAGTACCACCTGTTTGAAAGACATGTTTGGGTTGGGGTGAGAAAAAGAGGAAGAGTGTTTTGCTGTGAGACAACCTGCATCTAGGACAAGGGTTCACAAACCAGAGCTGGCCAGTCAAATCTCTCCTGTTGCCTGTTTTCCAAAAAGCCAGCAAGCAAGAGTGGATTTTACATTTTAAGTGGTTGAGGGGAAATCAACATAATGATATTTCAAGATGCCTCAAAATTATATTAAATGCAAATTTCAGTGTTTATAAATAAAGTTTTATTGGAACATGGTATTAACTCCCACTGGTTTTTTGTTTGGCTTTGTTCTGGGTTTTTTGGGTGGCAACAGCAGAGTTAAATGGTTGTGAGAGAGACTAAACTATTATCTATTTGGCCCTTTACAGAAAAAGATCACTGACCCTTGAGCTATTAAGAGCCTCATAATTTCCCCAAGAAGTTACTTATCCAGTCAGTTTCCACGAGGGCTGGATCAGAAACTCTCCCAAGCTGATCTCAAATGGCTGTGCGTGTCTCACTACCTCTCTTCCCACCGGTCCTGGCTGCTGACCTTGCTGGAAGTCACTGAATGCTCTTAGGGTGGGGGAGGAGGCACTGTGGAGCAGAGAGAACTCAGCTGTGCTCCGGAATGTGAGCATGGGAAATCCCAAGCAGGGAGAGCCCCGGTTTCTGCCCTTTCCCCCAGGGCTGCTTGATGCTCAGTCTAGGGGAGCAGCTCCCAGTGAGGGATGTGGGTGGGCCAGCCCCAGGGCCCGGGCAGTGGAGGAACATCTGAAACAGCAGCTTTGGAGAGAGGAAACGCCCCTTCCATGCAAAGTCCTCTTTGTTTATCATCACCATTATTGGAAATGTGCACATCCCAGCAAAACCAGCAGGTCACACATTTACAAAAGAGCCCGCTGCACTGCAGCAGGAGGGTTCTGGGCCTTTGCAGCATAGGTAGGTTCTAATTCCTGGGACAGGGAAGTTGTTCTGGGAAAGGAAAAAATGACGTCATTGTACAGTGAGTTCCTGCCAGCTCTCCAAAACAGCACCTTTCATTCCCTATTCATCCCTCCCCAGGCACAGGGCTGGGAGAAGTACTTCTGGAGTTCAGGGGAACTGTGTGAGCCAGAAACACCTCTGGAATGAGGCTAGCTGGCTGTCTAGTGGGAATTGTGATGATATTGTAACCCATGGGCTGATGGGCAAGGGGGAAGCCTGCCAGGACAGAGTGCTGGCCAATGCCCCAGGCTCCTAGCCCAGCAGCTGGGCATGGTCCACACCATCTTGGCTCCAGGTATCAAAGTGGTTCAGCCTGGGCTGACAGACCACTCTGTGGCTATGTGGGCTGCAGCATGTCGCCCACATGTCTGAGCCTTGGTTCCTCGTCTGTTCCATGGGGTAGGGAGAGAGACGCTTGCCACTTGCCTGGTAGAAATGTCATGAGCATTAATGATAGTATAAGAGATGCCCTAAGCCGGCTGTGTAGGTTTCGGTAAAGTATAGCTAGTGTTACAACTCACGTCTTGGTGTCCCATAGAGCCAAAGAATGCACGGCACACGTACGTTAGTGCTGTAAATGCCACGTAGCATCTCTTAGTTCCCCAGGCAAGCTGGAAACTCTTGGAGGGCAGACAATATCAAGGAACAGATAGCATCTGTGGACACTGCCGCTGGGCTTGGGGCTTGACGTCAAGTACCTTGTGTCTCTAATTCTCAGCCCCTCCAAGGCCAACATCACCAACACCTGCATCTCCCTATGTGGACAGCTGGGCTGACAATGGTTTAGGAGAGCACAGGAGAGGACAAGGCACAGACTGGGTCTGACTCCAAAGCTCTTGTCCCACTGCCCTTCTGCCTCTCTGGGGCTCCTTGCCTCAGTTCCCCACACCCCGCTGGGTCCAGAACTGGCATTCAGGCAGGAGGCTGGAAGCATCCCCCCATGGGGCTGAGGACTTGGACAACGGGCCTCTGGTGTGACATTTCCTGAAATAGGGGCTGGGCCCGGTTCAGCCCTGGCCAAAATTCAAAAGGCAAAGAAGAAATCATTTTCCTTTCAGTAGCAGCTGAAGGAGGATGGAAACGAAGCCTGCTGAAAAGCTGCCCTGCTCCCCGTGCTGGAGGGAAAGGGGCTCTTCTCCGGTCCTGATCATGTGAAAGCCAAGGAAACTGATCCCTTACCACCAGGGGAGGGAAGAGAAGGACCAGGACCATCAGATACATGGAGTGGACCTATGGGGGTAGCGGGGCCCTACCCAGCTGTCCCACATTGCCTCCCCCAGCCTCCAGCTACCGTAAGCCAATGTCAAGATTCTTTCTGAAGTCCTTGCCTAGCTGTAGTGTTTACTTAAGGGTAAGATGATCCAACTTCCACTATATTTAGCACATGAAAATCTACAGGTGTTTGACTCCAGGAACCAATTTCAGGTTTTGCTATTAGTTTCCAGAGTCCCCTCCCTTCTTGGTTTCATTGTCCCATCGCTGTGGGGGAGCTGGTTTCCTGCTGTCTATAAGTCCTCCTGTGCTCCCCGACCCTCCCTCCAGGTGCAGGTCCTTAAATACCTCTCTACCAAGTAACTTCTTGTATAAGGAGATTCGTTTCCATTTCAATTGGAATTTAAAATTTTATGCTAGCCACAACCCAATACGGGCTCCCTATTTGAACTGTCAGCTGGCTTAATTTTTGCTTTTTTTTTTAAATTTTATTTATTTATTTGACAGACAGAGATCACAAGTAGGCAGAGAGGCAGGCAGAGAGAAAGAGGAGGAAGGAGGCTCCCTGCTGAGCAGAGAGCCTGATGTGGGGCTTGATCACAGGACCCCGGGATCATGACCTGAGCCGAAGGCAGAGGCTTCAACCCACTGAGCCACCCAGGCGCCCTTAGTTTTTGCTTTTAACAAATCCGTCCTTTGGTCCCCCATTTCATATGCTGCTTACTCACCATGGACCCTGGAGCTATTCCTGTTGGAAGGTGGGATACTTGCTCCCAGGTATCTTTTCCAGATGCTACCCTGAAAAATATGCATTGAAAGCAGAATAGCATATCATAGAGGGGCTAAAAGCTTGAGCCCTGAAGGCAGATGCCTCTGGCCTGGCTCCGGCTTTGCCAGGTGCGTGACATTTTACTTTCTCCTGTAAGCTTAGCTGTCCCATCCCTGAGCACAAGACCTGGCTCTCCGTGATATTCCCTGAATGTGTTTTCGAGCCGGAAGTTAGTCTCCTGCCCATCCCATTCACAAAGGCAGGGCTGTCTGAGAAACCCTGCGGGCCTGTCCATGGGACTCCTTTCCTGTATGAGTGGAAGCCGACCTATTACCAGGCAACTCAACACCTCTCCGGCCCTTGGGAGGGGGCTGGCGTCACAATTCACATCTGCACTGTGATTGGTGGTTTATGGAGTGCCTTCGGGGTGTCTAACAGTGGGTTGATCAGGGGCCTGGGAGTCAGATCTTGGAGCCCAGGGGCTCTACCTCTCACAGCATAAGTCTCCTTGGGCAGCTCAAGGGTGCTCAGAGCTCCCCACTCCTCATCTGTAAAGTGGGAATATGATCCCCCTCCCAGGTTCTTGAGGTCCACGAGCTGACATTTCTGTACTGTGTGCTTGGTAAGTCCTAAAGCCAAATGTGAGCGACGGTCACTCAGTTTTCTCATGGTTTTGGCTTCCAGCAGACTCCTGGGCCAAAGGCTCACATGCTGCCCACAGTGGATGGAGTTAGATGGTTTAGGAGAGTCAGAGTGAAGTCACCGCCATGTTGTCTCGGTCCCTCTCCCTCACACACACCCCGCCCCCAGACTCCTCCCTCCCTCCCAGGTGGGCATCTGAAAGAAGGCAGGTGATTCCCTTCTCCTGCCTTCCTCTGGGACCACTTTGAAGAAACTTCCTACAGTGAAAAGCAGCCGGTATGGTGATTTGCTTTGAGGAGCGAGCCCTGCAGTCGACAGACCCGTGGTGTCATCGTGGCCCAAACACGTGGGCTGGGTCAGCCTGAGCTAGGTGAGGAATGACCTACCTGAGACCCAGACTCCTGTTTGCTCAACCCTCTCAGATTCCATTAATGCTCCTAGTATCTTCCAATAGACATTAACCCCAAATTGCAGCCAAGTATGTTATTATCCCACCCAAGTGAGGGGAACAACATTCCCCACTCATTGTCCGAGGGGGTAATGGAAACACCATGCCAGCGCTGAGCCACCATCACGTGGAGGCCACACAAGAAACATTTCACGAGAACACCAGAAGGTGGACCTGTGGGGGTGTTGGGGGGATGGGGAGTGAGGAAGAACACAGCAGCGTGGGAAGGCTGCAGCTACAAGTACTGACTGTGTCCAGGAGGTCAAGAGCTGGTGACCAATAGCATTACAGTGTCCAGGACATGACTGCTTATTCCGGGGAACTGAACACCCCCGCTTCCCACACATGGTACGCTGCGTGTAAATATTGGTCCGGACGATGCCCGGACTCCCGCGTTTTCTGGCGCTGGAAGGTGGCGTTACAACACAGCCAGGTTCATAACCAGGACTCAGCCTCGTCGCAGCTACGGCCTCAGGCCAAGTCCTCCAGGGATGAAAACACCAGGTTCAACATCCGAGGCACCAGATCATCGCCAGTTGTGTGGGAGGCAGTCAGTGGGGAAATGAAACGGCAGGTGTTTGCGATTGCCGGGAAGGAGTGATGCAACCCTGTCAGCCCACCAACAGAAAGAGCAGGCAGGGGAAGCCTGGGGTGGGGCAGCTCTGTCCAGAGCCCCGAAAGGCCGCAATGTGTGCTCGGCTACCCGGGATGAAATGTGTGCTCCGATGTTAGAAGCAAGCCTGCCCAGCAGAGGCAGGAAAGGGCTGCTGAGGTAGGCTGGGGCTGGCCCTGCAGACTCCACCTGTGTGCTGAAGTCTGACAGGTGCCCTTGCACCATAGGGTCTTAAACAGGTTGAAATGCATGTGAGGGGCCGAGGCATGTGTGTTTTAGAAAGAGCCCTCAGGTGGATCAAGACAAATGGAGGGGAGACAAGTGACAAGACTCAGGAAGTGGCCCAGGCAGGAGCTGAAGGCAGTACCGAAAAGGCCAAAGTCAAGGGGCATTTCGGAAGGAACACGCGGTACTGAGGAGGAGGGAAAGGACCCCACAGTAGGCTGGGAGGCAAACCTAAGATGGAAGAGTTTCCAGGCTAATTCTTGTGATGGCAGAGGGAGAAGAGGAAAAGTCCCTCCAACCTTCCTGAGCAGTTTTAGATCCAGAATCACTTCCATACTTCTAAAACATGAAGAAGCCATGGTAGTGGTTGGATATAGGAAGGCTGGAGTTACTGTGTTTCTCTTATTGAAAATGGGCTTGGGATCAAGGTTAAGAGAACCTAGTCTTTAATGCCAAATCAAACAAGATGCCAGCGAAAGCAGATTCCAGGACTATACCCCCTGATGTAGGCATTAGCCAAGACACTGGGGTCAATAAATGCAACTCAGTTTAAATCAGTTGGGCACCTTGGAGAAGAGCCCAGGTATGCAAGGAATTATGGTTCTTAAGGTGAGTGCACACCTCTTCCCCCAGAGAAAGTACGATCTCTCAGAGAAATAGCTAAGGCTGAGAATGTTATTAACTGACCCCTCCCCCACCCCGCTATGAAACATGTTTCCTGAAACCTAAAACAAGTTCACTGTTGAGGAGACATGGAGAAATGACCATAACAGGTGAGGTTTTTGGGTTTTTTTTTAAATATATCTTTATTTCTCAAACTCAAATCTTTATTTCATCAACTTCTAATACAGTTTGCATTGACAGGTGATTTTACCTTCATCACATAAGAAGGTCAGTGACATCACACCAAAGAGGAAGCCTCATATATTGTAGGCATCACTAAGAAATTTGTATTTCAAAGGCAAATCGAGAATAACAAAATGTTTCCAATTAAGTCTAATGAGTATCTTACTTTTCATCTTTAATTTGGAAATGACTGGATACTCTTAATTTTCCTAAAGCAGCTTTTTTTTAATCCTTTGGCAAGGGGTGGGGACCAGATGGCTTGAGTTTTAAAATGCCCATATATCCATATTATTAAACGACTTCCTCTTTAGTGGACCATCTTCTCACCTTCCTATGCAAACACACATGACAATTTTTACCAACTCTCACCAGCCTAGGCAAACCTCCAAGCGTTTTCTTTAGCTTACACTTAAACTATTTTTGAAAAAGTGATAGGTAAACAAGATGGAAAACTCACCAAAACAAAACAAAAACACATTTTCTTTCCTGATCCTCACCTTCAGGAGTCTCCACAAGTAATCCTGAAAAGTTGCCAGGTCTTTTAAGACCCATCCTCCCTATGCACCTCCCTTGGTCCTCTGAAAGTAATTGGCTAAACAAGTAGGTTCCAGAATGAGCTGCGACATCCTGGTCTCTGCCAGATTAAGGATCAGACTCCAACCCTGGCAAACGCGAGTCCTTCACCTTACAGAATCCAACCGAAGAGTTCTCCTTCAGAGAGAGCCCCAGTCAGATACCCAGGAAATCATGGCCCTGGGGAGCTACAGGGTCTCTTCCCACAGGTAGATAACTAGCAATATATCTGAGCCCAGAATCTAGGAGCATCCTGAAACCAGGCAGCACTACCACCAAGTTCACTAGAAAGAAGGTATTCCTAAACTGAGGAAGTCACTCTCGAGTGGCACCATTTCCCAAAGTTAACAAAGCAGTGCTAGTTAAAATCCTAACCTACCATGAAGGGAAGGAGCTAGTGCTCGCAGGCAGGCAGAAGGATGAGCAGATTCGGGGCACTGTGATCATTAATGCGATGTGATTATTAATATGTCACCACAAAACATGGGTTTACACACAGCTTGCAGTGACTCAAATCCCTGGGGAAAAAAAATCAGGTGGGGGGCAGAGAGGGGGGAACTCGAACACCAAACCACATCTGTCAGCACACAGCAGGGCCCCGGCATCTTTCCTCCTCAATTCTCCCTAGCTGCCAGGTGCTCCCAGGTGTGGGCTGCGCGCCAGCCCACATGCACTTAGCAGGAACCCTCTTTGGAAGGTGTCGGTGATAGAGAGTTTAGTTTCAGAGCTGAAGTTGAGTGAGGAATCGTGTCTTACTGCCAAAGTAAAATGTAAGGGTTAGACTGAACCCCAAGGCCAGGAATTCAGGCTGTGCCTTTCTGCCAACATGAGGGGAAACGGTACTGTTTTAATCTCACTGCCGCTCAAATGGATTCCAAGAAGCAGGCCAGGAAAACAAGCTGCATACTTGCAGAAAGCATTAGAGAACTTCAGAGTCCTGAAGCAAATGAGACTGCTTAGATTTATATTAGAATTTGTACTTGAACTTTAGTGCCCTTGACCACTGCCAAGTTTCATGTTACTCAACACACAAAAAAGAGGAACCACAGGTCTCAGTACCAGTTCAGGGGACCTGGTGCTTGTATGAGCAGCATGAAAGGCAGGTTTCAGCTGGAATTTCCAAACACCTGAAATTCAGGGTTATCCGATCTTTTCTGAGGCCAACAAAGGCCTTGCAGAGCAGGGAGAGACACCACTGGACCAGGGTGATGTTTTAAAAGCACAGCTTTGGTCAGTGCAGCTTTTTACCCTGATGTAGTAGAACATTTTAGAACATGTGTCTACTTTCAAACTCCCAAATGGCAGGGCTGACTAAGAACTTCAGGTGAAGAGATTGCACTAAGATGGTCATGGTGCAATGGTGGTAAAGAACTGGTGTGGGGGGTAGGGGGTTGACTGGGAATTTCTAACCATTTCTGGGCTTCCCTTCATCCTCAGAGGATGACTAGTAACAGAAAAAACAACAACAACAACAAAAACATATATATAAGCAGAAAAAACTCCAAGGGCAAAGTGGAAATTTAATTACTTGATGTGGTTCTGATTCTATCTTCATCTGGAGCCTCATCACCCTGATCCTCAAGCCTTCTAGTAGGAGCAATACTGACTGACTTCTGTTAGCAAGTGCTTATGTTGGTGGCTTCATCACATCTCAAAGTTTTGGTTAATCAGATCTGTCATTTTTGCACAAAGATGTTGTCCTTAGACCACAATGGCAGCCTTTTAAGGTTATGGATGAGTACATAGTTTTTAAAGTTAGCATTCATTCTTCATTCCCCACTTTTAACCCTGAAGCATGCTGGGCACCCCCTCAGTATGGAACTAGCCTAGACTCAAAGCCAGAGCATTCAAATGTAACTACGGTTCACAGGCAAACCGGAGCCGGTCACTTACACACAGAAGTGGTTTCTATTCACTTAATGTAACACAACATGGATACCAGCTGGACCCTGAGGTTCAGTCACGCCCTGCTTTTAAGAAGACCAAGATCTCACATTCCAAAAAACCTGAAAATACCATCTTCAGAAAAAGGGAAACCACTTGTTTTCTGCTAAGCCTTTCTTAAGATATTTTCATTGCTTAAAGCAAGGAGAAAGGAAAGCAATCACTCACGGCTTGGGGTTTTTCTGGCCACAGGAGAAAGGAAAAAATCAGGGCATGGATTTGATGAAATCACTTTATAGATCAAGCTGGCTAGCCATACTGAGTTCCTTTGCCCTCAAAGTTCCTAGAGCGATGCTTCCTAAGAGATCCCAGAAAAGTTTCAAAACACAAAATATTCCTTATCTGAATGACTGGGAAAGCAGTAGCCTAGAACTCTCCCATTTACCAAGCTTGCTTTAGACTGGAGATTAACACTGTTTTCCTTCTAAAGTGCACAACAGACACAAGTATGGTCAAGTCTACCAGAATAAGGAAGACCATTCTCCATTTACTTCATTCTTCCCCAAATCCCCCAGAATTAATCATTCCAAGGAGCCCTGGCAGCTCCAATGCACACCAAGCCCAAATGAGCCCTAACCCTCCACCTTGCACACAGCACAGGGGCAGCGGGTTCAATTCTAAAGCAATCATGAGCCAGAGAACTCTGCCCACAACAGCAGGTCATTCCACAGGTCATTTCTTTCTACTGAAAATCCTGAATTCATGTGCAGCCCAAAAACAGCCTGGAGAAGAAATCACTATTTTTTGAAGAAAAATAAAAACAAACAAAAAAGAATCAGGCATGGTACTCCAGAAAAACAGCTTGTCATACTTGGAATGTGACCAAAACAGGTTTCCAATTAAAACATGGGAAGACCCTCTTACATCAGTTACTACTAAGACTCTAGACTCAGCACAATCCTTAGTCTTAGGAAGAGCAAAACTAAAGTGATGAGCTGCTGGGGGGGGGGGAGGTGGGGAGGTGTCATTCAATAAGAATTCCTTAAAGAAAAAAAAAAACTGAACATTCACGTTTCCTATTTACAATCACCCCCTCCCCCACCCCGTCACCACCACCACAATTCTGCTTTAACATTATGTTCCACATTTTATTTTGTTTTCAAGTTACATTTCAAGCAAAGGTCATTTTCTTTTTTTCCTCAGCAATATCTCACGATTCCTCATGAGAGCACAGCATCTAAACCATAAACCACTGTCAACCAGATCTCAATTCTCCAGCTACCAGCTTTGGTTTGTTCAGGAAAGAAATCCTCAGCTCTGCTAACAGGGGATAAACATAAGCAATTCAGTCCCTTGAACAAAAATGAATTCGCGAGACCACTCTCACGTCCATTTGCTGCCTAGCTAAAATCGGTACAAGAAAATAGACTGCAACCACAACTCTCATAGAACAGCTGAGAATCCCGTGTGAGGGCCAACAGAGCCTACTCTAGGCTTGAGTGAGAAGAGACACTGCCCAAGCTTTCTCCCAGATTCCATTAGCGCACGGAGCTCCAATCTCCCCGTGTGTGTTGGGGACATGGCGTGTTAGTGTCTATCCTGGAAAGATGTGGAGAGGTCGTCCTTCCTATAGCATTTTCCAAAGTGGCACTGGAATAATGGGTCCCTTCAGGGTTGGCTCAAGATAGACTGTAGACCCATTCCAATGGGTGCACAAAGAAAAAAAGAGCAGAATCAGAGCTGAGTTCCCCTTTAAAAGCCAAACACCTACACCTAGAAGGAGGCTCCCTTCCCTGAGAGCCTTTGCCCTATTGGGGTTCCCACTGTGGAAGCCCTCAAGTCTCAAGCTTAGCTACAGGGCAGCCAGGTAGGGTATGGCTGACTGTAGGTGACTGGAGGGTGGGCCATGTAGTAGTTGTTGAAGTTGCCGTCACTGACATAGGGAGCTGGCTGGTAGTAACAGGTGACATTGGTGGCGTTGGGGATGATGTTTTGTTCCGCCAGCACGCGCAAGGCCAGGAGGGAGATGAGGTTCAGGGTCTGCCTCCGTTCGTGCCCCATAAGGCACACGGTGCTCTCGTTCACGACCCTGCGAAGGATCATGAGGTAGTCATACTTGCTCCTCTCTTCTTCGGCAAAGTGGTTTTGAAGGTAGGTCTCCAGCTTCCTTTGCTGTTCGAGGATGTCTGGGAAGTCGATGAAGAACCTGGAGCACATGTAACGCTCAAGAGTTTTGATCTCTTCCTGGTCCGTGGGCCGGAAGTCCCGCACGAGGAGATTGCTGTACTTGAGCAGTCCCCCGCCCCTGATCTCTTCGGGGTTCTTGGTGGCAATCAATCTGTTCTGCAGGTGGTCGAAGGCTTCCTCGAAGTCCCCATACATGCTCTCCCCGATCACTGTGGGGTGGACGTGCTCAGAGATGGGGCTGCTGGAGCAGTCGTAGAAGAAGAGCAGGGAGTCCAGAATGATCTGAAAAGAGTCCACGCTGAACTCAAACTGGCGCCGGATGGAGTCGACGAACTTGAGCTCCACGTTCCTGCCGTTCTTGTTGGAGAGGGAGATCAGGCTCCAGCGGTCCGTGTCCGTGCACACCTTCACCAGCTTCTGCACGTACGCCTCCTTCAAGGTGACCGGGCTGATTTTGAGCTTGTTCACACCCTCCGGCAGGAAGTTCAGAAGGGAGCACAGCACCACGTCCCTGACCAGCTGAAATTCGGCCTCTGTGGGAAGAGCCACGTGAAAGATCAGGTCCAGGTCTTTGCAACCCAGGCCGTTGTCTTTGACCAGGACGTGGCCCGCCGCGGAGCCATTCAGCCGGACGTCCTGCACTCTGATGCCCGCCTCCTCCAGCCGGCCACGCACGGTCTGGACGATGTCCTTCAGCGTTATCTCCAAGGTTGGAAAGTTGCCTCGTCCGTGGATGGGGACGACCTCGGTCAGGACCTCATGCAGCCGGCTCACCTGATCCCAACTGAGCACGCTGAAGGACACGCAGTCCCTGGTATTGCTGTTCTCCTCTGCCATCTTGGGGGACGTGATTGCAGGGTAACTGAAAGTGAGGGGGCGAGAAGCAGAGTTAGGACTCACTTGTCCACTGCCAAGCAGCCCTAGGAACTCAGGGCAGATGCTCCAGACTCTCTGACCATTTTCCCACCCAAAACGAAAACAGGTGCCCATGGTTGGGTGCTGCTGTGAGGGGTACAGCTCACAGATGGGAGAGGCTTTGTGCATGGAGGGAGGACAACATACACAGAAACCCACCCTCTGCCTCGAAATTTTGTTTTATGTGGGGCTGGTTTCTTTGTTTTGCTTGTTTTGTCTGCAAGAGGGTGGTTCATGTGAAAGGAAGTAGACAGATTTCTAAAACAAAGTAACCTACACACATTCCTCAATAGAAGGCCTAGCAGTCTGGCTAATTCGTGTTCTTCACAGAATTACCTCTCCCGCCTTTGCATGCCTACCTGCATCTTGAACCAGCTGATAGCTAAGCTACCACCCCGACAGCCCGAACACAAGACACACACCCCATCCCCCCCCCCGCCCCCCGCCAAGGGAAAGAATTCCTTCACCCCATGAAGACAGGAAGATTCAGCTCTGGGCCGCAACCACACTGAGGACAGGAAGTCAGATCAGTCCTGCTAGACCAGGTGCACAGATATCTTGTTAGCAAGAACCCCACGTCCTTTTCCCTCATGGGAGCAGTAGGTGCTGTAACCAGCACCTCCAGTATCCAGAGTGGGACACCGTCTGGATGACAGGATTCCTGGCAACACAGGTGTGGGTCTGCTCTGTGGTGTAACAGCTCTGCCAGCAAAGAGGGCCCTCCATGGGACATGGGAAACTTCTTCAGGGCAGTGCGATCTTTTCACTGTATTTTGAAATCTAGTACACCTCAAGGCTACCTAAGGAGAATCAAGAGAGCTCTCAGTACTAGGAGAAAAACATCCTGTCTCATGCTTCACTTGCTAGAACCATAGCTACCAAAGTAATTTTCAACCAAATGATACGTTTCAGAAAATAAAATACAACAGATCCCTGGAAATCCTAATGTATAAAAACAAAGACTGCTGTATTAGAAAGTCAAGGTGCTTGTGGATCCACGTGGGTCAAACATGAGCTAGACAAATGTAAGAGCCAAAATTAAATGTCAAGGTGCTATCTTCACACTTTGGTGTGAGCAGAGTCTCACTGTTAGCCTTCCTGACTGGCTAGGCACACACAAAACCCATCCCAACCACTGCTGCAGTTTCACTGTTTGGAAACCGCTGCCCTTGAACACACACCCGCCATCACCATCCTACAGTTCCAACTCAGGTTTTAAGCTTTGCACTGCTCCAGAGATCCTTGCCTGACATAATCGCTCACAGTGATGGTGATGGTTGTCAGTCAGTGTTGGGGGGCACCACTGGACATCCCCAGACAAGCTTTCCAGGAGCTGGCTGTTAAGAAGGTGGGTGAGAACACAATGTAGCAATAAAAGGCAGTGTGTGGTACAAAGAAAATGGAATATAAAAGGTAGAAGAAAGGAGTGTCCCTTGATTAGGGTGAACAAGAAGGCCACAGAAGAGTTCACTTATGGGGAGGAGACATAAGCTGACACAAAGGCAACATGAGCTCTGGGCTGGAATTGAGGGCCAGAAGGCAACGTGCAACCAAGACCTAGCAAACTGTCCAGTCTGGCCATCAGGTGCCTCTCAAGCAAGAGCACAGGCTCCTTTTAGGTAGGTTGAAGGGATGAATGTGCTTGGCCAGCAACAGGAAGTGTGGTCACATGATCCCAGTAGGTTCTAGGAAGACCAATCTTGGGCTGAGCCCTCCCATGCTTGCTACGGAAGAATGCCTGCCAAGGGGCAGATAAGTTTCCCTTCAAACCTGTTTGGACAGTGTTAAAAAGCTCTAGGCTCTCTAGATCATTCTACCAAAGCACGCCTAGGGTAAGGATAACAAGGAAAATTTGTGGCAGAATACTTCATGCTCACTGTGGCTAGTATTTGGCTTCAAGTCAGATTGAGGACATCTTTTTAATGTGCTCCATGTACATTTGGTTCTTTGTAGGCCCTTTTATGATCAGCATACGGTACACTGTGCCTATTACACAGGGCACTGCACAATTAAGTCCAAACGACTACAAAGAGGTATGGCTCTAGCTTTGTCTTGAGATACAGCTAAACTATCTATGATTCGGTGATACACCTTTCTATCAGGCATGTTAATCTCCCCATAAGCACACACCTTCGGGGCGCCTAAGTGGCTCAGTGGGTTAGAGCCTCTGCCTTTGGCTCAGGTCATGATCCCAGGGTCCTGGGATTGAGCCCCACATTGGGCTCTCTGCTTAGCAGGGAGCCTGCTTCCTTGTCTCTCTCTGCCTACTTGTGATCTGTCTGTCCAATAAATAAATAAAATCTTAAAAAAAAAAAGAACACAACCTTCTCTCCCTGTGTACCACCTGACATTATGCTACCAAGTCTCATATTTACAATACAGGTGTGAGAAGTCACAGTGACAGAGGAGTAGCAATTGACTCAATACTTGGAAGAGAAAGAACAATTAATTTTAGGAGTTTCTCTCGCAAGAACCTCAGTAACGTTGCAGAAGAAAATAGCTATAAGAATGACTTTTGACTCATGTCTTTTTTCTTTTCTTTTTTTTCTAAAAGGAGTTGTGAGAGGGGTGCCTGGTTGGCTCAGTGGGTTAAGCCTCTGCCTTTGGCTCTGGTCATGATCTCAGGGTCCTGGGATTGAGCCTTGCATCAGGCTCTCTGCTCAGCAGGGAGCCGCTTCTCCCCCCACCTCTGCCTGCCTCTCTGCCTACTTGTAATCTTTCTCTCTCTCTCTCTCTCTCTCTGTCAAATAAATAAATAAAATCTTTAAAAAAAAATAAAGGAGTTGTGAGGGGAAAAAAAAGGTTTTAAAATTAAAGTCAGAACTATTCCCACCTTTAGAACAGTAGTTCTTAGAGGAGGAACATTTAATACTAGTGAGAATACGATGGAAGCTATCATTCTTTCTCCAGGGATGGAGTGGGGTGAGAAGATGACCAGAGCATGAGACCTTTCGTATACTTTCAAATCTCTAAACTTGCGGTAGGTTCAAAGTTAGAATCTGTTTTAGATTAAAAATCTATAAAGTTCATATGGGAGGAGGGGCAGGAATGGCCAGAGAGGTTATGAGAAACAAGAATGATGTACATATTAGCCCCATAAGAGATATTATGAAGCCAAAATAATTGAAACAGCATGGTATTGGTACAAAAAGACAGACTGTTGGAACAGAATTTTTTAAATCTAGAAATAAAATCTAATACATGAGGGATTTAATATATAATAATGGATGCATTTCAAAATAGTAGAGACAAAAAGTTTAGACATATAGTGATCTACATTTAAAAAATAAACACGGTGGCTCCTTGTCTTGTGCCAAACTAAGATCTAGATGGACGAATTAAAGACTTAAGCATAAGAGGAAAAACCCTAAGAGTCCTGGGGAAACACGGAATTTATGTAAACAAATGAAGAGCAGGCAGTCTTTTCTGAATCACATAAAACATAAAAGTCAAACTTTTGATACAGAAAAATAAAAATATCTACGTGGTAAAAATACCACAAAGGCGACAGAAAGGCAACACTAGGAAACTATTTGCAGCATGAGGAAAAGTACTTATCTTAATAATGAAGAATGAGCTCCTACAAGTCAGAAAGACCAGCACCCCAACAGAAGAAAGAGAAAAATATATGAACGGTGGCTCAGATACATAATACATCCAACCTTACCTTAAGGGATGGGCATATTAAAACTTCACCGAATCATTCTTACCTATCAGAATGGCAGCGATCAAGAAGCAGACACCTGTTGGCACACTGCCCGTGGGTTCTCTCTAAAGAACAGTGTGGACTCTCAATTTTAAGTGAATGTCCTCTTTATATCAATTCTACTTTGAAGAAGTCTACTTCTGATTTTATCCTCCGGGTATACTTGCAAGTATGCACAAGGCTAATCACTGGAGAATTATTTATAAAGCTACAGAGTCATCAGTGGAAGGTGAAATGACTTAATGCATGTGTACAACAGTATACGATTGCATGGAGTTGTCCCAAAGAATGGAGGCAGCTCTCTATCTGTAAGAATGGGAAATGCTAGTCGAGATTTATTCATAGAAAACCAACACTGCATGTGTAAAAGCACAGGCCCATGCTTGTACATTTATACAGATTTCTGGAAGGAAACACAAGTACTTCAACCTATACCAAATACCCCCTCTAGACTGGGAGACGGGACAAAAGAAACGTATATTATTCTTTTTAAATTTATTTATTAGAGAGAGAGCTCAGGCAGACAGAGTGGTAGACAGAGGCAGAGGGAGAAGCAGGCTCCCTGCCGAGCAAGGAGCCCGATGTGGGACTCGATCCCAGGATGCTGGGATCATGACCTGAGCCGAAGGCAGCCGCTTAACCAACTGAGCCACCCAGGCGTCCCACGTATATTATTCTTTTTGAATTGAGAACCTATATGCATATTAATTGAAAATAGTTAAAATCTTATGAGCCCATCTGAAAACCTCTCCCCCACAAGCCTTCTAACTCATCTGCTACCTTAATTAGTTCTTTCAATGCCTTTCCTATCACTTCCCCCCAACTCTCTGTCCCCAAATCAAATACACATAGGAGCTTCCCCTCTGAGACTTCAATGTGGATCTCTAAGGGTGCAGGCGGGGAGGAGGGACTGGTCCCTGTTTTTCCCCTAGGATAGCTTTTAGTCAAGTTTCTACTTCTCTACTCTTTAATAGAATATGTCCATTGTTTGTCAAAAATCCTCCAGACTTTCAAAATAATGGATAAGCCATCTAATCTAGACCCTATATTTGTTATCCCAAAGTGGTTTTTTGTAGGTGTATAGGAATTGCTATTTCTCAGTTCAGACATTCGGTAGTGACCCTCGTGGTGCTGTTATGTTGATTACAGGCTACAGTTGCAAGAAACTTAATAAATGCAGTCAGCACTTTACCAGGAACCTAGGATGCCTGTGTTTGGCATCTTGGGTACCAACTCCTTCTGACAATCATATGAACAATGGAGTTCACTTTTAGAAAAAAGTAGTTCACATAAAAGCATGTTGTAGAACATGACAAATGAGAAATCTGTGGTGTAGTTCTTAATTCTTCCAGTTTACTATGCCTTAGATATGGAAGAGCTCAAGCTACTGAAGGCTCAAATTTAGGCTGGGTTCATAGTCAGCGCTTAGCCCATTAGAAGAGCCCAAAATAAATTACTGATGACAATTACAAAGGAATTATTTGTTCTCTCTCACCCATCCAAACAATTCCAAATATCAAAAGTACATATTATTTTTTAGTGACTCCAACAAACACTGGTATTGCTAGAATAAATTCAAGTCATAGGCCCTGAGGGCTTAAATAACACACCAGAGCTTAGTGTAACAGTTGGAGTTTTAATTAACCACTTGAGATCAACAACGTTATAATCTGCATATAAAAGAATCCTGTGGGGGCGCCTGGGTGGCTCAGTGGGTTAAAGCCTCTGCCTTCCGCTCAGGTCATGATCTCAGGGTCCTGGGATCAGCCCCGCATCATATCGGGCTCTCTGCTCAGCAGGGAGCCTGCTTCCCTTCCTCTCTCTGCCTGACTCTCTGTCTACTTGTGATCTTTGTCTGTCAAACGAATAAATAAAATCTTAAAAAAAAAAAAAAAGAATCCTGTGGAACACATTCTGAACTCAAAGGCCCAGGTTAAAGACAAATTCTAGTTAGCAGAAGTAACAAAATGATGACTAGAAAACAAAATTAATGTGAAGCCTGGTAAATTCAAACTGGTGTTTGATTTTCCTTTAACTGTCTGAGAAGCGGATTCATTTTATTTTGCACAGCAGAAAATGGGCAAGGTAGGAACCAGGATTTCTCACTGATTTGGAAGTTCAGGCACCATTTTACAAGTGAGGATGACAGTCTGTCTACTCAGTTCAAAGTACTTAACCTCCTAAAAAGTTGGACTTGTGATGACTAACCACTGCAGGTACCCCCCGAATTCCCTTTTCTTCTATCTGGCCTCAGCAGAAGGCTAGAATGTGCACAATGAAAGAAGACAGGTTTGCAGGAATGGTAGAAGAAGTGGGGAGGAAAAGATTGACCAAGCCCAAAGAAGAATAAACCATGCTCCCTAAGGACAAATTCATGTCTAACTTACCTTTGTTTCCCATGGCCTGGGACCAAGGCCCTCAAAGGCAGGTTGATCTGAAAACCTATGATTAAGCCCTAACTGAAAAGAAAATAGAAAAAAAAAAAAGAAAAAGAAAGAGAAAGCTATTTCTAGTCCTGCTTCTTAGCTTGTCTAGAGCCCAGAAATAAGTGACAGAGGCTATAAAAGCATGAGGGGACTCAAGGCGGGCCAGCTGGACAGACAGGCAGACAAGATGGAGATGAGCGTGAAGAGCCCACGTAACACTTCTGGGTCTTAAGGTCAAGGGCTTAGGTCAGATCAACACTGATTCCTATTTGTGCCAGGTATTAGACATAGACATTGTCCAAAGAGTTCTCAGTACCTGTGGAAATGTCCACCTGTGAAGTTAAGGACAATGTGTATGTAAGTCTCAGTCTGCGGTATTTCACAAGAAAGCTCTAGAAGCTACTGTCCCAGAGCTTTCATGGAAATGCTGAGGTGTGAACAGAGGCTCTCAGCTATGGCAGCCCTCCATCCCCTCCAGAGACAACTGAGCACCACCCTCTTCCTCTGACCCTGCTGGGGTTTAAGAATACAAAAGAAACTCGAACACATTTCAACATTCCTTTGACGACAACATTTCCTTTTACGGTTACTGGATGTTACCTCAAAAGCCTGGACCTTCCTAGGAACACTTCTGAGGATAGAGGTAAGAGATCCAGCCATGGGCAATGGACTTAAGCCTGGTGACAGACTATAGGTGGTGTGTATCCACAACAAAGACACTTCCTGTCCCTAGCTCCAGGCTGACAGGGGACCCACGCACCTGAGGCAGGCATCTTCCATACAAACTCTTCCCCCTCCAGTATACCACAGAGGGCGTTTTCAGGGGGAAAAAAAACCTACTTGTTACATATAAAAAACCTAGAGAGTTTAAGCATAAGTGAAGGAGGATGGCACACACACCACACTCTTCTAGCCTACCAATTCTTTCAGCAACCCAGGTGGATGAGAACCACAACGCTAGGTCTTACTATTCCTGTAAAATGAAGGCACAGATGTGTGTGCAAAAGAAAGGGTATATAGCATAAGCCCCTTCAATTCCCATTTCATCCTCACAAGCACTCTGAGGAAGCTACAACTGTCCCTTTTGCACAAATTAAGGAATAAGGATCAGAAAAGATTAAGTGATTTGACCCCTGGATCCTCAACTCTGGGGCCAATTTCAAACACTTGGAACTGGCAACAGTTCCCACCCAACTTGCTCGGCCACTGGCAGGGTGGGAGAAGGGGAGAGGGCAGAGGTTCCTGTCACAAGCCCACAGGTGCCCTGCGATCACTAGTTCTTGCTGCGACAACAGAGTCTGTTCTAAAACAGAGACTGTATTTGTCCTATCCAGAAAAGGAGAAAGTTACCCCATAACAGTGACAGTTTATCCCCACCACATACATGGAGAGCAGCAAAGCTTGAATCAATCACCCTTCACGGTCCACGTTAGAGAAGATTACAGATGAGCAAAGGACATGAGTCAGCGTTCATCCGCGAGGATGCCCAAGGTGTCTTTAGAGGTGCCTCTCAGAGAAGCACCAAAAAAGGCAATTCGTTGCCCAGGGTGTAAGAAATCCTATTTCTCAATGGGGAGGCACATTGGCTGTTTCATAATATAAACATCTTACCAATGTTATCTACTCAGAAACCAATGCCTGCCTACCTCAGAAGCTCCAGTAGGTGCCAGCAGGTTCCTAGCCCTCCAGGCCCTCTTCCTGAGGGGAGAGACCAAATGTGACTCAAGGTCTAGCCAGGGGCCCTAACATGAACCACCAAACTCTATTTGATTTAGCTTTACCTGGATCAACCAATGCTACTATTATCCCTGCTTGACAGGAAAGGGGACTGGGGAACAAAGAGGTTGTTAACTGTCCAAGGATGCCCTGCTGGGAAGTGGCACAAATGAGACTGAGGGGCTTCCTAGGAGGTGGATAGTTTGGGTGCAAGTATTGGGGTGTGTGTGGGGCTTGGAAGAGAAGCTAGTTGCTCTGGTAGTTGTAAAAAGTAGCCAGCAATAAGTGGAGGGAAAGAGGTGAAAGGTAAGGTTTTTTTATAGGATGGCGAGATAGGAAGTCAGGTGGCTAGATGCGCTAAGGCCCAAGTGAGGCAGGCTAGATGGCAGATGCCAGAGGCAAAGCAGAGGCAGTCCCAAGCGTGAGTACCTCACAGCTGTTAGCACAGAGACCCTCCCCTTTGGGATAATCATGGCTTCAAGGATCCATGGCTGGATCTGGCTGGACTCCAGCAGAATGGAAGGTAATTGTGTACAGAAATGCTCACCATTACGCTTGGGTTTGTTTTAAAGGAGCAGGAACTGGGAGGTGAAGGACCATGTTCCTCCCTTGGATGGAGCGGCCGGATGCCAGCCAGGCTGCCAGGCAGTGGTTCTCAGAGAGTATGGGGATAGCTGCGGGGATGCGCTCTGCTGGCTGGAAGATCAGCAATGTTGATCTGCTGATAAAGCAACAGAACAGGACACTCTGCAGACAAGAGGGTAGCTTTCTAGATCCCAGAAACTGATAACCCAAACCGGGCTACAGAAAGAAGGTAGGTAAGTTTGCAAGCAGGGATGGGCACCCCTCAGGCAAGCTCAGGAAAGGGAGCTGGAATAGAACTGAACACAGGACCACCTGGCACAGCCTGACAAATGTGCACGCGCTCAACCTGAGCCTACACACCTGCCACCTTTCCGATGGCACAGAGTTTGGCCCTTGAGATGCCTACGTCCTCGAGAAACAAGCTGGGCACCCAGGAGGACCGGGGACTTGATAAATGCAGCAGCAGGCTAGTGGGCAGCAAAGAGAAAGACCAGGCTCCAAAGTAGATTTGGCTTTCTGGAGAGAAGCCCTCCCTCCATCCTTGAATGCATGGGGAAGGCCAGGAGTTACAGAGGATCAGGGGGCAGCCTGAGGAAGGCGCTCTCTGCCAGTGGCCAGCCCCTTGACAGGGCCCAGCCCCCACACCAGGGAGGAGGCCACATTCTGGAGACTCCCCTGCCTCCAAATGCATGAAAATGGTACGGATAACTGAGACACACATCGAAGTTTCATGTGAATGTCCATGCCAGAGTTTGCATTAGCAGACAGCCCAGGGCAACAGAACCAGATTAAATAATGCCTTGTTTATTAAAAGGCCAGTAACATATATTGCATGTTAGCTTTTTCTAGAATACCCGCAAATACACCCTGCCTCCGTTCAAAGAAACAACAGCACTGTGCCACAGAGCTCTGCCCAGAGAAGACAGTCCTGAATCAGTGACACCAGAGATCCCACAGCTGGCCTGTTCCCACTCTCTGCTTGGGAACGTCCAGCCGGAGGTCTCAAAGTATTTTCTCAGGGTTATCAGGAGCGTCCCAGCCACTGAATGCCCACATGCGCCACAGTCCCTAAACCTGGTGTGATTCCCATGGCAGCTGGGGTGCCACCATAGCTAAAGGAACGGTATACCCCAGACTGAAGCAGGCCACCAGAGCCCAGGGCCGCCTGGCTTTGCAGCCAGCTTTGAGTTCGAGAGGCCCTCCCCAGTTCTCACTTCCCACGGATGCCCACAGACAGTCTTAATGGTTATCAGAGGTTGGGCTCTGATAACAGAGCCGCAGACACCAGCCCTGCAAGAACCCCAAACAGAAAACACTTTCTCGTCTTTCAAAATAGGATGCTTGAGCAAGTGTGGCTGGAGAGATAACACTGGAAGAGCTCATACTGGGGCTGCCAAACAGCATGAAACAGAATCAAAACACGGGCCCAGATGCCATAATGGGGCACTGCAGAAGTACACAGGCTTAAAGGAATACCCTGAAACCGTCGCAAGTGTAAACATTCACCAGGTCACAACACGGGCATCTTTAGATGGAAGCTAAGCACAGAAGTCCTGATTTTTCCAGAGTGTCAGCAATATTAAGTGCTACATACACCACTTGAACTGGAAAGAATCCCTGTTGCAACTTGGCGCCCCACTTCCTCCTACGAAATGCCTCTTTCTAAATCAGAGATGTTACTGGTCTGACTCATGTAAAGAGATCGTCAGAGCCAGCCCCCACCCTTTTAGAGACTAGACTGAGAAAAATAGAACGATTCCTAGGAGGCTGTTTACTGTAAGGATGGCCAAGTTTCCGTACAGTCCACAGGGTCTAAGGGCTGCCAGCCTCAGGGTCTATCAAGGGTCACACACCACCTAACCCACTGCTTAGAACTTGGAGCAGGCATCAGATGTCCACCAGGCGGGCCTCAGTTTGCTGTCCCATCCCTAGCGGCATCCCTGGGCCTTATCAGGAAAGGGCCAAGCTCAAGTATAGCACTTATCACACTTGAGACACACACACACACACACACACCCCAGTCACATATGCCTAAGTGTGAGCAGACCTCCATTTCTGGGAAGATGCTATTTATGCATAGTGCCATCAGGTTTCAGGTCTGCATAGACCCGACCCTGTAGCAGGCACCAGACCTCCAGGTCTGAGCACGGCAGCAGCAGCCCGAGGGATACATCACCAGGCCCAGTGGTCCCCTTCACATTATAAATGCTGTGAAGAATGGCCATTTGGGTGGCTGGGTGGCAGTGGGGGGTGGAGGGATGCACTAAAGTGAAGAAGCAAGACCATAAGTTACCTATTTCTGTCCCAGCTGCACCAGGGCAGCCAAGTCCCCCTGTGTTTGGTATTTCTACATGTGAGGAGCTATGCGGTTCACAGATATGGTCCTCTAGGAATAATTATCATGAAATTAGCATATGCCAAGTCATGTGTTGCTGTCATTTGGCAGCTCACAGACACCTGTTACTTGAAAGTTCCTCTTGCATTTTCAAATTTCAGTTGTTGATATATTTTAATTGTTGATAAGTTGCTTAAGCCCTGGTCCCCTGCCAGTGTCAGAAGATTTCATCTGCACTTCTTTGAAATTCTATTACCTGGTGATTATGCTCTATGAAACCAGAGAAAAACCTAAGAGTGAGCTCCAGACAAGGAATCAAATATCCTGTGTTTTAGTGGCAGGCCTGACTCACAGGGTGAATGCTTAGCAGTAAGTTGGGCATGATGACAGAATTTCCTTTTGTTCTTTCTGGTATCTGAGTGCCTACTATGTTCCCATCACTGTTCTAGGAGCTGACGACGCGTCAGTAAGCAAGAGACAAAGACCTCTGCCCAGACTCATGCTCTCCTTCCACAATCTGCTGCCGCTAACGCTTGCCTCCCACTCATGCAGAATCAGAACTACAGAGTGAGCCACTGGGCAGCTGGTCTGGACCCGTGCTACTCAGTAGCCACAGGCTTCGCATGGCCCTTGAGCACTTGACAAGGGCCAAGTCCACACTGAGACCATGGAGATGTGCTGTGAACACGAAATACACCTTGGATTTCAAGAACTCTGTAGAAAGGGGAGAAAAGAAAAAGGGAAGTATCTCCTTAATCTTTTTGTTATATTGATTATATATGGAAAGGCTAACATTTGCTATGAGGGATTAAATAAGATTATTAAGATGACTTTCATCTGTTTATTTTTACTCTTCAAAGGGATGACTGCTAGGAACTTAATTGGGACTCTCCTATTTCTCCTGGGTGGCACAGGTCCACTGGCCTTAAAACGATGAGGAAATCAAAGCCTGAAGAGGTAGGGGTGTATCCTCACAGCCTAAGAGGTCCTCAGAGGCAGGGAGGAGGGAATCGAGAAACCAGGGGAGGTCTGGGACACTAGGTCCCAGCTGAGCAAGCCCAACCAGGGCCTGGACTCGGGGCACACGCTCACTATGTCCACTTCATCTCTCCTCCTGGATCTGCACTTTTCCTACTGCGGCACCTGGCCATTGCCTCCATGTGAGTGCCCCAACTGGCCAAGACCACACAGGGTCCACCAGCTGCAGTGCCCACCTCCCTGGCCATAGGCACAAGTCAGGGATAAACAGGGAGTGTTTGGGGGTAGGGTGTAGACAGCCAGGCAAGGTGGAGGATGGCTCTTTCTCCCACCCTCAGGTAAGGCTAAGCCAGGGGAGAGAACCATATGGCAACATGAGGGAGTGGATGCAGTTCAAGACTTGTGGATGATTTTCTTCTCAAAATGGGCTCAAAGAGAATGAATATGGAGACAGATATGGGACTTTGTGTGTTCATCCACTGGAAGATTTGAAAGTAGAAACAGAAAACAAGGTACACGGCAGAATTGTAAAGAGGTGGATAATTAGGGGCGCCTGGGTAGCTCAGTGGGTTAAGCCTCTGCCTTTGGCTCGGGTCATGATCTCAGGGTCCTGGGATCAAGCCCCGCATTGGGCTCTCTGCTCAGCGGGGAGCCTGCTTCCCCCCTCCTTCTGTGTGCTCCTCTGCCTACTTGTGATATCTCGCTCTCTGTCAAATAAATAAATAAAAATTTTAAGACAAAAAAAAAAGAGGTAGGTAATGAGATATGGGAGACCTGCAGCTGGGGTGACCTCAGAAGGGTCTAAAGCTGGGTCAAAACCTAGTGTGGTAAGGAAGGAAGAACAGTGTGATTTATGCCAACATTTGACTATGAATTTTGTGAAGCAAGGGAGGGCGGTCAGGAAGACTCGTCCAGGGGAGCTGGAGAATGAAGAAAAGGTCAGAAGGGACAGGTCCTGAAAAGAAGCTTGGCTTCTGGAGGGATGGGCAGTTTCTGGGAGTTCTTCAGGTATTGTTTAAGGGGCATGGGATGTGGAATTGGCCAGGGGCAGGAGAAGAGCCCTGTGCTGCTCTCATGGGGCTGCTGTTAACAGGCCCCTAAACCAGGTCAGTGATGGCAGTGGGAAACAAAAAGTGAAAAAGATAAAAGATCAGCAGAACCAGCAGCAGAGTGAACTGGAGAGAGAAAGGCTGAGCGAGCCATGTGAGGCTGGGGTTGGGATGGAGGGGCAGGAAGAGCAGGATGGGGAACGCTGGAAGAGAGCAGGGCTGGAGCTGGGCTTAAGGAGCTTCAGCTGCTGGCCAATTTGCAGGCACAGCCCCTCGGCTCCAGACCTACAAAACGGAGGCCACCGTTTAAAAAAAGGCCCAGAAACCAGCCGGCATCTTAGGCTGGGAGCTTCCCAGCCAAAAAGCTCCCCGGCCTTTAGCCTACCAGAATGAATCCACCTAAAGGAGACTTCCCTTGCTCAGAGGACTGGCAGCTGAAGCCAGCAGAGAACTGTATCCAATTCACAGAAGCACCTTCTGTGCCTCGGGCCCCGCTCCGGGCGCCAGGGATTCAGCAGGGAACACTGATTCCTGCCTTCCTGGGGCTCACAGGAAGAATAAGACAAACAAGCAAAACCCGACTGCCCGCACGTTAGGAAGCTGTCCCGGCTCCAGAGTGCTTCCACGGGCCTTTTTACATACCACTCACTGCCTTAGCCTCCTCGGCACCTGGCACCAACCGCTGCTTGGGAAGCACTTAACTACTGACTCAATCATGGTCATCCAAGAAGTCAATACTTGATGAAGGTTAGTGACCAAGCCTCTAAAAAGCTCCACTGAGACTAAAAAATCTCCAACATGGAGTGACTTAACATCAGCAATTACTTCTTCATATTCCTTTCTCCCTGTTGTTCCAAGAAGTTCTGCAAACAGTTCTAGGGCAGCCTAGAGGGGCCCAGCTGTACAAAATCTATTGATTCTAAACAGTTCATAAGGCTCTTTCCTACATAGCTGGGTTATGCAAAGAGGCTTCATCTAAACCACTTAAATTCCAAATATGAGCTTCTTTCTAATGCATGCCGTGAAAGGATCAAAAGGCTTGTGACCAGAAGTCTGGGAAGCATCACAAGAGATCAGCTCTATGCCGGACCCAACTGGCTTGTTTAAACACATGAGCTGCCTCATCATAATATAGCTTATGCCAGCTTGCCGGGCCACGGCCAAAACACCAGGATGGCACAACACATTTTTCTGTATTGCCCTGTGTACGTCAGTGACATCACAAAAAAACCAATGGACCTTATCTAACCAGAGTAATGTTTCATCCCAAGTAACCCGTCAGATTCTGCCTTTCTTCCCTTTAACCCCTAAACACACACACAAAGTAATGCGTGCAGCCTAGAGATCTGGCATGAGACCAAGAACTCTAACAACAACCCAAGTTTAGCTTAAACTCATGAAACTAGGCTTGGGCTTCCACAACTTCTCTTGGGAACACAAAAAAGGCTTACCACTCAGAACTCAGGGCTTGTCATTCTCTGGTGACCTGTCCCAGGCGCACAATAGATCAGAGATGAAAGATGAAGACAAGGTATTACTTACTTAAGCAGTTTAAAAAAACATGTCATTTTCTAACTTTGTAGCAAATGTGTCCGATTACCAGCACTGGGAGAACAAGGGCACCACAGTCCACTCTGCATTATCTTTATGGCTAGGCAGTTCCTTGGATTTTCAGAAGTATGAGGACTTCTCTGTTCTTTGATGGCCAGTGCAATTTGCCCTGGCCTTGAACACTAGGGGCTGTAGGCTAAGTGGGGCATACTGGGAAATGCAGGGGTGAGGGGTTCTGTAACCAAGGATGGGATCTCAGTGGGCTGCTGTACTCATAGCACAGGCGAGCAAACTAAGGAGGGAGATCTACTGGTGATCGGCTAAGTCAGACTCCCTCTGACAAATAGGCAAGATCCATGCCCTTACCTTCAGATACCCACAACTTAATCTCTGGATGCAAGGGAGGTATTGCGGAAGAAACCCCACAGAGAGAGTACAGCGGAAGCTCTAGGTACAGACACTGTCATGAAATGAGGGACCTTTGTTTTGGGTAACAATTTAGAGGCCTCCTGGCTAAGAGGAGGAAAAAAAAAGTGGGGCTTTTTTTTAAACTTCGTTTTCACATTGTTACTGAGACTCACCCTATAGCTACCTGAACAATTATATATAATATACCAAACCTTCTGTTTAAAAAAGTCCTTATTGAGTATAAATGTAGTCTAAAGACATGGGTATACCTTAAGACACAAGGTTTCAGTTATCTCAAGTAAAAGCTTGACTCCAGAGATATTAAGTTTTCCATCTTCACAAACAAGAATGTCAAAGGACAGAACCCCTGCTGGTCCAGCCAGACTGCCTCCCTGAAAGCGAAGAGAAAAGTCAGCATTCTCTAGTCCCCACCCACCCCCTTCCATGGCAGGGTCTCATGTGTGGGTCTCACTCCCTCAATAATACCTTTGGGGATTTAAGACACAGCACAGTTCTTGGTAAGCACTCCTACCCTCTTTCCCCCACCCCACACACCCAAGCAGGCCCAGGCTGCCTGGCTTGCTTCCTTGTGGGCTTCCTTGCCAAGTTCCTCCCGTGGAAATGTTAGTGTAGCCAACAATGGCCACTCTCATCCTCCACCCCACCCCCCGCCCCTTGGAGGGCAGCTGGGCCAAGCCAGGAGTCTACTTTAGAAAAATTTAATAATCTTTACTTTATTTCCCAGAGAGGTTCAGTTTCCTGACCCATCTACCAAATATCCTGAATACCAACTGTCACAATACCGATGATTACAACAGTCTTGATAAACGCTGACTGTAATAAGAGAACTTTAAAGCACTCCATGGCTTGCATGTTACAACGCCATTAAAAAAAAAAAAGTTTAAAAGGTAGCAGGTTGCTACCTAAGACAGGGACTTAGCCCTGCAGAAGCCTTTCTTCCAGGAAAAAAGAGGGGAAGAGGACTGATCTGATCCCTCCCGCGAGGTCCAGCCGTATCTATCAGTTGGTTCTAGCGGGAATGGGTGAGCTCTCGTTCTCCAGAGAAACTCCGGAAGTCCTCCCCTACTTGAGGTAGCGCAGTTTTGTTTTCTCTCCTATCTGCGTCCTGTGTTTAGGGGTACAGGCTACCAACCTGTACCGGTCAGGTTCGTCACTCTCCTCCGCCTCCCCTCCCACCTCTGAGATGTAGGGCAGCTACCGCGGCACCGTTAGCCCAGCCAACTCACTGTCAAGGCTTTTAGTCTACACGGTAAGCCAGTTTCATTCCTAAAGGGGGAGGAACCGGGCACTGTATTCCCGAGAAGTTTCCAAGAGCAGTGCAGCGCGCGAAGTCACTCGTTTGGACCACTTTGCTGCTTACGGTGTCCACAGTCTAGTGTGAGTCCACAGAAAGTTGGGGATCCCCGCCCTGGCCTCGAAACCCCCGGCTTGGCGCCGAGCCGAGGAAGCGCCCCTCCCCTCCCCGGCCTGATAGGAGCCCCTGACCGCTGCGTCTCCAACTGCGCCTCCCGAAACCGCCGCATTCGAATTCGGGCTCTGCTGGCCTGCGGAGGTGTGCGTGCCCGCTGGAGCGCAAGCAAGGAGGGGGCGGCGGGGGCGCCGTCGGACCGGGAAGGGGCCGAAGGCCCCCATCACTCGCTCTTCGGCCGCCCCGCCCGCGCAGGCCAGCGCGCAGCCCCGCGGGACGCGCGGAGCAGGAACTCGCCCAAGTTTGCCAAGCCCCAGCCGAAGTCTCTGGAAAGTTGTAGCTCCCTCTCGGGGCGTCTCGCCTGGCCCTCGGGGGCGGGGGATGCGTGTGGGGTGTCGCCGCGGGAGTGGAAGGGAGCACCGCGGCCCGGCACCTGTCCGTACCTCCCCTCTGGCTCCCCACCCGGCTCTGAGAGGACATGAGCTCCACTCGGCGGGGACAGACCCCCGAAGGCAGAGCGCTCGGCTCTCTGGGGCCGCCGCATCCTAGCACCTTCAGGGGAGGGGGCCGAGGACTCACCTGGGAGGCGGAAGAGGAGAGGACAGAGGCGGGTCCTTGGCGTGGGCAGCCCCCAGCAGGAGCGGCGCGGTCACTACAGCCCCCGGGCAGCCGCACAGAGTGAGCGGTCCCGTCGCCGCCCCCTCCGTTCTTATACGGCTTGACCACGCCCCCACCCCCCACCCCCGCCCCAAGCCTTCCCTCCCAGGGGAGAGAGGGGCGGGGTGGGGCGGAGTCAGCGCCCACGGGATCCTTCCGCCTGGGCACTGACGGCGAGGGCAGGGCAAAAGGTGCCCTCTGATTGGCTCCTCGGGTGAATGGTTGCCGAGAGACGAGTAAATCTTCCGCGGCGGGAAGGCAGGGGGTGCTCAAGGAGGTAGCACTGCGCAGGCGCAACAGAGAGGGGCTGGGTTGACACCACCCCCGCCCCCCCGCGCCAGCTTCGGAGTTACTGGGACTCTACTTTCCACTAGGCTCTTTTCTGCCATTGCAATCACATAACTCTTCTTCCCAAGCTCTTCCCATCTCCGTCCAGCTCCCTCGCAGGCCTGCTTTTTTTCTTTTGCTTCTCTGGGGATTTTCGCGTTGGTTCTCTCCGGGACCCGGGAATGAAACCCCTACACCTACCTCCGGCGTGTGTTTCGAAGTCTGAAAAAAAACCTAATGGTTTCTGAGCCAAGGGAGCCTCCCTCTTTCCCCCAGCAAATTCCCTGGAGGCTATCGGGGAGAGGGCCAGCGCAGTTGGTTCTCTGCCCGCAGTTACCACCTGTATGCTGTTAGTGGGACTGTGGGCCTCAAGGAGTCTGTCGCCAAGGCGGGCACCCGCGATAGCTTCGGCCCCGCTTGAAATGGAAATGTAGCGTATGTTATATAACACGCAAGCGGGGCTTGGGCACCACCCACTAGTCCCATAGCAAGCGGCTTAGAGTCCAGGTTCTAAACGCAGATCAATCTGGGTTGGGATCTCAACTCACCACCTATCTGTAAGGCCTTGGGCAATGAACTTAACCAATCCCCCATAAATCTCTTTTCGTCACCTGTATGACAAGGCTAAAGATAGAGTAGCTTTCTAGGCTTGTATAAGTACTAAATAGGAACATGGAAGCTAATAGTGCTGTGTCTGATGCAAAGTGCGTTAAGTGTTGTTTTTTGGCTCAGGTCCTGATCCCGGCGTCGTGGGGTCCGGTCCGCATCAGGCTCTCTGCACGGCAGGGATCCTGCTTCCTCCTCTCTCTCTCTCTCTCTCTCTCTGGCTGCCTCTCTGCCTACTTGTGATCTCTCTCTGTCAAATAAATAAATAAAATCTAAAAAAAAAAAATTATGGAGTTTGTACTGATCCTCTACTGGGTGGTGGAGAAAAAGTTTACCTCCCAGATGCAGTATTTCCCTATTCCTCTCCTTGCATCCTAGACTGAAAAAACAGTTTCTGCTAAGATCTCAAGAGGTCTCTGGGGGGAGGGAGAGGTCTCCTGGAACGTTGATGAGATAGGATTTCAGTATGCCTGCTTGTAGGGCAAGTCACAGTGATTCTATTGCTGGACATGAAATCAGGATAGATGGACTGATTTTTTTCTCACTTTTTGAGATATAAATTCAGTAGCGTGCACAAAGCTGGTGTGTACACAATGATGACTTTCTACGTATGTGTACAGCCATGTGCCTGCCAACCAGCTGAAGATGTAGAACATCTCCAGCTTCCTCATGCCCCTGCCCATTCAATGTCCCTCAAGGGTAAACACTATTCCGACCTCGGTTGCCATAGATTAGTTTTCCAGGATTTGAACTTGATGTAGATGAATTACATGTATGTGTATTTTTGCATCTGGCTGCTTTCACTTAAGAGTGTGTCTATAATATTCATCTATTCTGTTGCATGTAACAATGGCTCATTCTTTTCCATTGTATATTATTTAATTATGTAAATATTCAACAATTTATATACTCATTCTACTAGTGGATGTTTGAGTTACATCAAGTTTTTGTCTATCCTCAAATGGATAAAAAAAGATGTTGTCCATATATACAATGCAATATTACTCAGCCATCAGAAAGGGTGATTAGTCAACTTTTGCATCAACATGGATGGGACTGGAGAAGTTTATGCTGAATGAAATAAGTCAAGCAGAAAAAGTCAATTATCATACGGTTTCACTTATTTGTGGAACATAAGGAATAGCATGGAGGATATTAAGAGAAGGAAGGGAAAAGTGAAGGGGGGTGGAAATCAGAGGGGAAGATGAACCATGAGAGTCTATGGACTCTGGGAAACAAACTGAAGGTTTTAGAGGGCAGGGGTGTGGGTGGATAGGTTAGCCTGGTGATGGGTATTGTATCCATGTATTGCATGGAGCACTGGGTGTTATATGCAAACAATGAATCATGGAACAATACATCAAAAACTAATGATGTGCTGTATGTATGATGACTAACATAACATAATAAAAAAATGTGTTTGTCTATCCTGAATGAAGCTGTTACAAACAAGCTCCTTTTTCTAACTTCATTGAGATATAGTTGAAAAATAAAAATTGTGTATATTTAAGGTGTAATACATGATGTTTTGATACACATTGTAAAATGATTGCCACAACCAACTTAATTAACATAGATTACCTGGCATAGATAATGTGTGTGTATGTGTAGCACAAATGCTTAAGATCAATTCCCTTTGCAAATTTCAGGTACATAATACAGTATTACTACTTATAGGCCCCATGCTGTACATTAGATCCTCAGAGCTTACTCATAGGGCATAACTGAAGCTTTGTACCCTCAGGCCTACATAGACATGTCTTTTATGTTGGATTTATACTCAGGATTGGAACTGCAGGATCACAGAATATATACACATTAAGCTTTAAATATACTGCCAAATAGTTTACTCAAGTGGTATAACAATTTGTATACCAACCAGTGATATGAGACTTCCGATTGCTCCACATCCTTGACAATATTGGTATTATTGGTCTTTTTAATTTAAAAAAATTGGTGTGTATTTCATTATGATTTAAATTTACATTTATCTGACGATTAGTGATGTCAAGCAACTTTTTATATGCTATTGGCCATGTGATGCCCTTTTAGTGAAGTGTCTGTTCAAGTCTTTGGCCCATTTGCTGAGAGTTGTCTTATCCAAGTGATCTGTAAGAGTTCCTTACATATTCTGGGTATAAGTCCTTTGCCCAGTATATATATTACAAATATCTCCTCCCAGTCTAGGACTTTCTTTTCATTCTCTGAATGTTATCTTTTGATTAACAGAAACATTTAAGTTTTAAAAAGTCTAATTTATTAATCTTATCTTTTAGGACTTGGGCTTTCTTATGTCCTGCTTAAGAAGTCATTGCCTGGTCTAAGTTCACAGGGATAATCACCTTTGTTTTCTTCTAGGAACTTGATTGCTACCTTCATAGTTAGGTCTATGATTCATCTCAAATTAACTTTTTCTGCAGTTTAAGGTCAAGATGTATTTTTTTCCCATTTGGATATCCAATTAGCTCAGCACCAGTGCCAAGCAGTTTTGTTGATTGAATGAATGAATGAGTGAATATTTGTTGAATGAAAAATTCATTTAAGAGAACAAAGCAACCACTTAGAATCCAGAATATCTAGAAAAAAACAGAACATGTGATCACAGTAAACCTAATGCAAAATTTTGTACTATATTGACTCTTGGACCATTTCTACTTTTTTCAGTATCTGGTGAACACCATTAGCACAAGTAGCCTCAGGGCAGAACACAGTTCAGAAATTCTTATCTAGAATTCGATCTGGCATGGTTTGGCTCTACCTTTGTGGAGGTAAAATTTTGTTCAGCTTCCTGACTGGTAGGTAACTTTGACCATTAGGGTGGGGGGAGAACAAAGAGCCAGAAAACAAATTAATTATTCATAAGTGTGTGTATGTGTATGTGTATATGTAGATAGATAGATGGATAGATAGTCCCCTTTTTATTCCTGGAGCATTACTTGACTTTTCTCAAATTTTGTTTCTAATTTTGTTTGTTTGTTTTGTTTCATAAAAGTGTTCTTTCTATCTCATAAAACTCTGGCATTCTAGAGCTGGAAGGAGTCTCAGGAAGTCATTGCCCATTGGACACAGAACCAGATTCTGAAGCTTTCCAAGATTACTGGAGCCTCCTTGCCAAATTCCAGCTCCTGCCAGTACACATCCAATCAGAATGGTTTAAAAACCTTTACGTTCTGAGTGGTTCATTTATCTAGACCTACAAAAGCTATGGAAAGAAAAGCAGAGGGAGGAAATCATTTATTTATTTATTTATTTATTTATTTTTATTTACTTGATAGAGATCACAAGTGGGCAGAGAAGCAGACAGAGAGCCCGATTCGGGCCTTGATCCCAGGACCCTGAGATCATGACCTGAGCCGAAGGCAGAGGCTTAACCCACTGAGCCACCCAGGTGCCCCAGGGAGGAGATCATTTTTAAAATGCCAGTGTGCCTCCCTTGTGGCCATGACCCTGAAAATGTTTTATGTCTCAATAGAATTTTTTTTAAGATTTTATTTATTTATTTGAGAGAGAGAGAGTGAGCATGAGAACGAGGAGGGTCAGAGGAAGAAGCAGACTCCCTGCCTAGCAGGGAGCCTGATGCGGGACTCGATTCCAGGACTCCAGGATCATGACCTGAGATGAAGGCAGTTGCTTAACCAACTGAGCCACCCAGGTGCCCCAAATCTTATTTTAAATACTTAGGGAAGGAAAGGCATTCTATCATCAATTATTTTTATAAGACAAAAAGAAAAAAACCCACTTCTATTCAGTGACCAGAGACCCTCATTTATTAGTTTAAGTTTTTGTAGTACCTTATCTCAAGGTGGAGTATCATGATAAATGTTTATTAAACTACCCACTTCTAACTATCTTACTTAAAATGATTTTTAGGGATGCCTGAGTGGTTCAGTCGGTTAAGCATCTGCCTTCGGCTCAGGCCATGATCCCAGGGTCCTGGCATCGAGTCCCACATCAGGCTCCCTGCTCAGCAGGGAGCCTGCTTCTTCCTCTCCCTCTGCTGTTCACCCTCCAACATGTGCTCTCTGGCTCACTCTCTCGCTGTCAAATAAATATTTTAAAAAATGATTTTTAAGGAAAGTTTTGATTGTGTATATGGATATAGAGAAAAGTACATAAATCATAAAAGCACAGCTCAATAAACTGTCACAAACTGAATACAGCTTGGCCACTAGCCTGTAGATCGAGAAACAAAGGAGCACCACAGCAACATTGTCTACATCCTATTGAGTCTCTGGTGAGGCCAAAGCATGACTTGGCTCCCCACTTCCCACCTAGAACTCTGCCTCTTCTTGGGCTCCCTCAGGCCAATATTGTTTGGGGGTGTTGCTGAAAGAGAACCGGGTTTGGAGTAAGAAGGTGTAAAATTTATTTAGAGCAAAGCACAGGACGAGTGGACCTGAGACTAGTCAGATCTGATGGGCAGGGAGGAGGGAGCTGGCTGCGTCTTTGGGCAGTGATCTTATAGCAGGCTCAAGCATAGCATGGCTGCGGAGGCCCTGAGAAACTGAGACAGCATGAAAAGAGTAATATAGGGGTCCAGAAAGAGGGAGAAGGTGATGTTGGCACTGCCAGAGAAAGGAAGATGCCAAACATGAGGAGTGCTGACTTTAGCTCTCTGAGCTGGTGTCTCTAGACCCCCCTTCCTGCCCACCTCCTTGACGGTGTCCCTGGGGAAAGGAGGTACGGTTTAGTCAGATGGCTCATGCCCCCATCAGATGGGTCAACCATTCTGAGTTTTAGCTTCCAAATCCAAAAAAGGGAAGGGTAATTAGCCTCTCTGCTTCATAGAGGGGTGCCCCCAGTCAAAAGAGGCAGTGAATACACGTGAAAACAGTTGTCTTTTTACAATGCTTCTATCTCTTTGCCAACCATGGGCCCTTTCTCACTTTACCGTCAGGATGACTTGGCAAGCAAGTTGGACGAGAACAGAGGAGGGGAAATTCTCAACTCCTTTTTGTGGCTCCCTTCACCTCTGGGGCCCCAGATTTCTTATCTGAGGATTAGTGTTTTCAAATCCTCCTTCAGGGAAAAGGGATTCTGTCAAAGTGTAAATTGTTAGCTGATCATTTCATATCTCCTGGCCAACCATGTCCACTCTGAAGCTGACTTACATTTAGATCCCGGATGTCTCTTTCACCAGCTGTTGTACTGCCTGAAACTTCCGGCACTGGCGTCCATGCCTCTTGGGACACAGATTCCCACCATCCCCACATAGTTTGCCAGATGAAGAGGACCCTGCTAGGAACGGTTAACTCACCAGCCTGCTGTGGTTCTCAGTTCAAACATTGGTCTCCCAGTCCTTTTCAGTTGCAAGCATCCAAAAATGATTCTGGAAGATTTAAGCAAGATGGAATTGACTTAAAAGATACGAGGGAGCCCACAGCAACAGGAGACTGGCTAGAGATCTTTGCCATTTGGCTCTGCTACCAGGAATGGGGCTTGAAAATCATACTGCAGAACTGGTCCAGGGAAGATGCCATGAAGTTATCACAGGCCATGACTGCCTCTGGAAACTGGATATAAATGCTACTACCACCATGGCCATCACCCATTGATAACTGGAGTCTTTACATCTCTGCTTCTTCCCTCCATGAGCTTCTGATTCAAAATATTGGTGGGAGCATCTGATTGGTAGAGCCCAGATCATGGGTCCAAGTTCTGGTTGCAAAGATGGCTCAGAAACAGTTGATGGGATCTTCTCAGCTTTAATTCTGGTGAGTGGGATCTACCTCTTAACATAGAGGATTCTCCAAACAGAGAAAGGATGTTCAGATGCTGGTTGGCCAGAACTCGTACCCCTTCCTCACAGCCTTCACACCCATCTCTTGTGAGTGGTGCTTAAACAAATCAGCATCCTTTGATCCATCTAGCTCTGGGACACAGACAAGTTTCTGAAGCCTACAAGTCGGAGGACCAGGAAGTAAATTCTTGAGAATCTTCAAGGATAGAGGCCATCCAATTCATACAACCCTGCTGGTGTTCTCTGCTCTTGGCCAGGTGATACTTTTTCCTCTTCAAAATTCTTAGAATGGGCCCTGCGTGGATGTTTGGTGGAAGAATGAAAAGAAAAGAAAGAAAGAGGTGTTGGATAACATCTGTCTCCACCCCCACTTCCCACCATGTTTCAGTTTTCATCCCTGACTCTGTGATGTATTAGCCACAGCTCTGTGTCTCAGTTTACCTGTCTGTTAAAAATAAATAAATAAAAGGACCTGGCCTAGCTTACCTGCTGCACCTATAGCTCCAGCAGTAGTGTGACGGAGGTAACGGGTGTGTGGCGGTGCTGCCCAGCACTTCATGGGGTTGGCTGCATATAATGACAGTGTCCCAGGGCTGGCGCTTGTGTAACAGGCAGATTTACTGAGAGGGGACGACTGTTTGCTCAGCAGCCTAGAAGTCTATAATTAGACTGTCACAACATCAGCAAAAGTACAGGATCAATGTAATCAGAGAAGAAATGGAAAAGAACACAGCATCAGTCAAAGCCTCCAGTGGGTCCCCGTGGTTTCCGGAGCCTAATCGCCCAGGCGGATTCAATGTCCCGCTTGTGGGTTTCCTCCTGGTGATGACCAGGTTGGTTTGGGCCTCTGCTGACTGGCCCTCTGAGCCACCCAACTCTCCCCACCCTTCTCCTCCCTTCCTCTGCTCACTGAGTCTTCGGGATGAGAGCCCAAAGGAGGCAGGACTTGTACCCAAAACTTAGTGGCCAAGGCGCTTCTGTTCGTCATAATTATATGTGTGTGGGAGTGAAGGAGGGCCAGCTTCTCTGAGATGGGATTCCTAGGGCCCATGTTGGCCCTCCTGGGAATCTGCATTTAGCTTATCCTCCCAATGATTCTATGCATGCTGAAGCTAGAAGGCCACCAGGCTGAGCCATGCTCCTATCCTCTTGCTTCTACTGTGCACCTGGTGTGACCCTAGCAGTCAGGATGGCAGCAAGACCGAGGCAGCCAAGGTCAAAGGGCCACCTCAAAGCCAAGGAATGATAATGGGCCTCTTATTTTCTTTTTAATCACATTAAGAATTCCAAGCTGCAGACATGTTTATCTCATTAATCCTCATGACATCTGATCTAGGGGGTAATGACCAGTGTCTTTAGTTTCCTTCAACCAAAGTGGACCAGGGCCCAGATCTACCCTCAAAGGATCTGGATCCAAGCACTTCTAGTCTCCCCTGAGCCTGAATCCTCTTAGGTAGAAACAACTCAATTTCACAAATGTCTGATCTTTTATTTCTTACAGTTTTTTTTAAAACAGAAATAATGCATGCTGTATAAAAATCAGAAAATATAGAGAAGCAGAAGGAAGAGATAAATCATTACTAACCACACAGCAACCATCCTGTTAACACTCTGTGTTTAACCTTCCCCACCAGTGTGCATGTGCTTGTACACACTCTCACACGCACATATTCAGACAGTTAGGAGAGGGCTACCTGACAGGAGCCGTAGCTTCTAGATGAACGGTGAACTTCAGCCAGCAGGGAGGGAGCCAGAGGGAAAATATCTGTCTGCTTGTTCCCTGTGCCCGCTGATCTCCTGCTGGTGTCTCTCGGTGGCCAAGCTCAAGCAGAAGGCAGGTCGGTGTCGTCCCTTGAAGTCAGCCTCCTCAAGACACAGAGCAGGGAGTTGGACAGAAGGAGAGAGGGTTTGGATGGGCAAATGGAGGCCGTCCAACATGCTTTCCGATGTGCACTTATGAATACAACAGTTAGTTTTCCATTTCTAGAATTCCAGATCCAGAAAATGCAGTGTTCTGTTTTAAGTTAATTCTCTCCTTGACCACAGCGAGTGGGTGAGCTGTTATTTTGTGGTGTTGCCCTCAACACAGTGAGTTAAGAGCCCTGGCTGCTAGCTCTGGCTTTTCTACTCGCTCATTGGAGACAGAGTCAGCGCTACCGTTATTCAGTAAATATGGCCTCTTCCCTGATACCAGACACAGCACTGGGCACCACGGAGGAGTCTGAGGACTGGTGCCTGGAGCTCACAGCCTCGCAGGGGCTGAGGGGAACAACAACAGCATCCATGAACCAGGCAGAGAGACAAGCCCGAGGAGGAAGTTCTGCACTTATGCTAATGACTTATAAGCTTCTATTTCAGGCCAAGAGTAATTGATATTAATTAATAATAGTATTACTATTATTTTTTATTGTATTTACTATATCCTGCCACTGTTCTAAGTACCTTGAAGGTATCTGTATTATTAAATCTTCCAACAGCCGAATGAGGTAAATTGTATTGTTCCCATTTTAAAGCTGAAGAAACTGAGGCATGAGAAGTTTCAATAGTGAAGCTAGAATTTGAACCCAGACAGTCTGACTCAAAGGCCTATTTTCTCAAAAATCTATGTGCTACTACAATGAGTCTGGGATCCAAACTACTTCAACATTATTCTAAGGTGTTGTTTGCCTTTTGAACTCTCGTTCCCTCCGGAGTGACAATGGAGTTTCCAGAGGCTGCATGACAGTCTTGACATCAGTCTGAGGCTAATGGAATGTATACGCTATGTTCTTGTGTTTTAAAACTCCCTCAGGGGTGCCTGGGTGGCTCAGTGGGGTAAGCCTCTTCCTTCGGCTCAGGTCATGATCTCAGGGTCCTAGGATTGAGTCTGCTTCCTCCTCTCTCTCTGTCTGCCTCTCTGCCTACTTGTGGTCTCTCTGTCAAATAAATAAATAAAATCTTTAAAAAAAATAAAACTCCCTCAGTTTGAATTTCTAATACAGTAAATACCACAGAAATAACTCACTTAAACAAAAGTTCTTTGGTGTTCTCAAGAGGATCCTAAGGAGTCCTACAAAAAGGTTTTGAGATCAAAAAGTTTGAGAAGCACTGTGTTAATCTTATCCTGGGAGGGGGAGTGGTCAGAGTGAGGGATCTCATTGGATTACAGGATCAGATTTATTACTCCTAGTTTCCTTGCCTAAATCAGAGGACCATGTAAGGCAGATTCTACAGTAGAGAATGATAGAGCACAGAGGAACCCAGAGTAGTCATTTGGCCCATTTTCTTGACTTGGGGGAAGATGGCTTCAGATGGGCTAGGGGCTTCCCTGCCCCTGGTCCCCTCATGGACCTGCCTGTGGCCAGGGTGGCCCTGTTCATCTTATCCATAACCCCTGGACCAAGTCCACCCCAGGTCAGAGCTTGAAATTCTCCAGATTTGAGAATACCCAGTTTGGCTCTAATAATTGTTATTTGTGAGAGGGAGCGGACGTTTAAGGCTTTGCAGTTTTCAGTAGAATAGTATAATCTTAATTATCTGTCAAGATTTATAAAATGTGATTGCAATATGGTCTAGTTTTTTCAGTCTATGAGATGGGGAGTAAATAATAGTAATTACTTTATAATTAACAGATATTGGGAATTGTAGCAAATGAAGTTTAGCCAATCATGGGGAAAGATTAAAACCTAACACTAGGGATAGTAGAAAATAATTGATATTCCTTGCTTAAAAGTGAAAAAAATTATTCAGCCATAAAAAAGGATGAGATCTTGCCATTTGTGACAACATGGATGGAATTAAAGGGTATTAGGCCAAGTGAAAGAAGTCAGACAGACAAATATCAAGTGATTTCACTTATATGTAAATCTAAAAAATAAGAGAAATGAATAAACAAACAAAAGAGAGAAACAGAGCCATAAATGCAGAGAACAATATAATAGAATATAATGGTTGCCAAAAGAGTGCGAGTTGGGGATTGGATCAAATGGGTGAAGGGGGGCAGGAGGCACAGACTTCTAGTTATGGAGTGAATAAGCCACAGGAATAAAAGATACAGCACAGAGAATATAGTCAATGGTATTGTAATAGCACAATACTACACTTGTGGCAAGCACAGCATAAAGTATGGACTTTTCAAATCACTATGTTGTACACCTGAAACTAACATAACATTGAGTGTCAACTATACTTTAATTAAAAAACTAATAAGCTTTTTTAAAAAGTGGAAAGAAAATAGGAAATATCTGTAGTGGGAATTCTAGGCTGGTGACCAGTATCCATTTCTTCTTCCCTGACTGAGGAACTGCCGCAATGCTTGGGTAGAGTTGATGTAGACAACCCAGCATCCCAAAACAATGGGCCCAAGCCAGCAGGGTACTTCCTCCCCCTTGCCCTGGGATCATTTAGGGATGGGATATTGCCTCAGTGGTTGGAGAAAGGGGAGCGGTGAATGGTCATCTCTGTCTCGGTGAGATCATGGGGAAATGTGAATCCCACAATGGGTACCATTGTTTTGCTGCCTTGAGAGAAGCCAACGTGTCATGATACCTACACACCAGCAAGGGCGGAACCAACAACTCAAGATGACCAGGTCAGAAAGCCACACTGCCATCCAACTTTTCTCTTCAGGAGCCCACAACTCCCTGTGTCCTAGCCAATTTAACTGTATTTTCTAATACTTAGTAGCCAACAGATCTGATATAACTAACATTTTTTTACAATTCAAATGCCGTGTGACAGAGAAAAGGGCTGTCGTGTTGACCCAACAAAAAGTGCCAACTCTGACAATTTAAGGACAATTCTGATTTTACATCACCTGTCCTCAAGCTGACCTTCCAAATGACATCTTCATGCCCCACAGTCCTCCTGCTCTACCTTATACACTGGTACGTCCTCCTCTAGTTTTGTTTTTCTTTACAAATAAAACTCTCCTTTCCCTATTTTATCGTGTAGTGACCAAGCATCAGAAATGTTAGCCTCAACAACCAAATTTTCTCCAGGGTCAAGGAAAACAGAGGCTGGGAGGGCAGCACCGTGTTCATCATAATACTTTGTTAAGCCAACTGGAGCGCCAGTTCTCTGTAGCAGGACAAAAGCGGCAGTGTGAAGGGCACAATTCAGCTGGTGGTTGGAAGGAGGGTTGCCCAAATCAGACAGGCTGGGTTCAAATCTCTCTGGGAGTTTTATCTGACCTCACTGAACTTCAGTGTCCTTATCTCAAGATAATAAGGTGGTGATAGAGATGCCTGGATGGCTCAGTTGGTTAAGTGTCTGCCTTTGGCTCAGGTCATGGTCCCAGGGTGCTGGGATCTGGCCCCACAGCAGGCTCCCTGCTCCGTGGGGAGTCAGCTTCTCCCTCTGCCTGCCACTCCCCTGCTTCTGCTCTTTCTCTCTCTGTCTCTGACAAGTAAATAAATAAAATCGTAAAAAAAAAAAAAGTGGTGGTGATAATAAGAGAACCTCTCTCATTGGGGCGTCGTGAGGATTAAATGAGCTAATCCATGTATACTCATGAGTGTGTATGGCAAACGGGAAGTTTTCAAAAAAAATGTTAGCTAGAGACAATCTGAGAGACTTCCTGTCCCTGGGACTCTGTGCACTTTCCCAACAAAGGAGGGGATCCTCTGGAGGGTCTCCAGGGTCCCTTCCAGACTGATGTGCCCAGAGCTCATTCACACACAGTGTCTCCAGAAGCATTGCAGGGGCTGTCTGCCTCCAGGGTGCTCAGAGAGGACATCCATGTCAGTTTTGTTTTTTATTATTGTTTTTGTTTTCAGCATAGAAACTGAAACAGAGAAACACAGGGCCAGTTCCTTGCTGATCATCACATATACAGCACAGAAAGAGGGGGGCCATGAGCATGGAGCTCGAGAGTCTACGATACTGTCACCCTGCCCTTGGGCCCTCAGGATGCTCATCCATAAATAAGGTCAAACCCCTCCCGGCCCCCATCTCTCCAAGTAACTGTGAGAGTTATATAAAACAACCCACTCAATATCAGAGAGTCCCTGTCATACCATGGTGCCTTGTCAGTAGTCATTTCTTTCCTCCTTCTGGGGCCACTGGCCACTACTGCAATGAGTAGTGGGAAGGAGTTCCACCTGCAGTGACAGCAAAAGAGACTCTCTCCCCAGGCTGCAGATAACAAGGCTTATTTGAACTTTGCTGGGATACTGAGGAGACAGGAAGCTCCCAGGGAGCCCAGACAGTGGATAGCTGACCTCATAGCTCTGATACCTGGCTGATACCTGGCTGGGGAACTAAAATGTTCCAGGGGCTCACTTTTCTCCCTGCCCTCTTAACAGATATTGCTGATCTCTGATAATTAATAAGACTTTGCTCTTTTCTTTCTAGAGTCTCCTCCTACCACAAATCCCCAATTCAGCTGCTATCTAAAATATAAACTCCCAGAGAGGAAGTCTGAGGGGCAGGTAGGCATCAGCAACTCTACGTGGGCATGTGTTTTCTCTCTGATGGCTGGGAGGTTGGCCTCCCGGGACCAGATGTGCTCAGCTGTGGCCACATGGGTGTGATCCCAGGCTACAGGTTCTCCGGGAACAGCAGAGGGGCACCCACCTGCTACAGGGACAGTGGGCTTATCTACAAGCAGCAGTGTGACACAGCCGTATACAGGCATGGATGTTTTCCTCCCTCCTTTCTCATTGTTCTGTTTTGGACCCATGCATCCCAGGCCAAAGACCCTTTCCCATCAAGCTGGTGCCATCCCCAAGCAAAGGGGTTATTGTGCTAATAGAGCCTGGGAGCTGTGATAGCCTGTCTCCCAAAGGCCTTGAAAGAGTATCAAATAATCACAGGCCTAGTGCTTTCAGACTGTACAGAGAAGATTTTGTAACCACGTGGGCCACAATCTGTACAAATTAGCTAAAGCAGAGGGCAGGGTGTCTGTCATGACCCAGCCCCCAGGGAGCAGACTTCCTACTATGGCTATGGCACTTAGAGGTCTGTTTTGGAGCTATCTTGCTCATATTTGGGCAAGGTGAGATGGCTCCCTCAATTTTGCTGGTGGGAGCTGGGACAGCATGGATAACTGAGAGTCACAGCAGAAAGGGAGAGGGAGTGACCTGCTGTAACTGAGGGCCAGAAGATGCCTGGCCATGGTGCTGTGTCAGCCCAGAGCACCTACCTGGGGTTCAGGGTGGCCCCCTATAAGGAGGGGGAGGATGCTTCACAGGGTTCCATCTGTCCTGGTGTCAGTTCTCTGGGGGAAGAGGTGTGCCAATCACACTGGAGACAGCTGAGCTTCTGGGATGGAAGCCCTGCCCTGGGTCCTGACTGGAAGTGCCAAGAAAGGGCTTCCCACCTGTGGGCATTGTCTGTTGCTTTGGGCTTTGTTCTTCAAACAGCGAGACCATTGGAACCCTGTGGAGGTACTTGGGGTATATTCCCATGTCCCAATCCCAGAGCCTTCCATTCCAGGGGTCTTTGATTTTGATAAGTACACCTGATAGTTCTGGCCCAAATGACCTAAAGAAACCCGGTGATAAGAGGAAGATTTTGGGGGGGAGGAGTCAAGATGGCGGAGAAGTGGCAGGCTGAGATGACATCAGGCAGCAGATCAGCTAGATAGCCTATCAAACCATTCCGAACACCTACGAATCCAACAGGAGATCGAAGAGAAGAAAAATAACAATTCTAGAAACAGAAAATCAACCACTTTCTAAAAGGTAGGACCAGCGGAGAAGTGAATCCAACGCGACGGGAAGATAAACCCCAGGGGGAGGGGCCGGCTCCCGGCAAGTGGCGGAGCACAAAGTCAGGGCTTTTAAAAGTCTGCTCCATGGAGGGACATCGCTCCAGAGGCTAAACTGGGGTGAAGACCTCACGGGGACAGCATGGACTCAGGTCCCCCGGAGTCAGAGAAGGATCGGGGGTGTCTGAGTGTTGCAGAGCGCACAGGTATTAGAGCGGGGAAGCCAGCTGCAGAGACAGAGCCGAGGTTTCCTAGAGCCGTGGTCTGTGACACGGGCCGGTGCTCTGTGGCACGGGCCGATGCTCTGTGCGAGGGGTCCCCACAGGATCCGGGGAGACTCCGACCCGGGAGAGCTCAGGGATCTACAGGGTTCGGAGACTCCAGGTGGGACTCTGCCAGAGACAGAGACGCTTGGTCACAGGCTGGGTGAGCTCAGAGCGCTCCCAGAAGCCAGTGAGACGGGACTGATTACACACGATTTTCTCCAAGCGCGGCCGGAGGCTGGGGGGACGGGAGTGATTAAACGCGTTTCTCTGAAGGCGCACTGAAGACTGGGGCCCCTAGCTCTCAGCTCCTCCGAGCCGGAGATTGGGAGGCCGCCATTTTCATTCCCATCCTCCGGAACTCTGTGGAAAGCGTTCAGGGAACAAAAGCTCCCGAAAGCGAACCTGAGAGGATTACTTAGCCCGGCCCCTGGTAAGGGCGGTGCAATTCCGCCTGGGGCAGAAACACTTGAGAATCACTACAACAGGCCCCTCCCCCAAAAGATCAACAAGAAATCCAGCCAAGACCAAGTTCACTTAACAAGGAGAACAGCGGATTCTTATCTGGACAAAATGACAAGGCGGAAAAACTCACCACAAAAAAAAGAACAGGAGGCAGGACCGAAGGCTAGGGACCTAATCAATACAGACATTGGTATGTCAGATCTGGATTTCAGGACGATGATTCTCAAGGTTCTAGCCGGGCTCGAAAAAGGCATGGAAGATATTAGAGAAACCCTGTCAGGAGAAATAAAAGCCCTTTCTGGAGAAATAAAAGAACTAAAGTCTAATCAAGTTGAAATAAAAAAAGCTATTAATGAGGTGCAATAAAAAATGGAGGCTCTTACTGCTAGGATAAATGAGGCAGAAGAAAGAATTAGTGATATGGAAGACCAAATGACAGAGAATAAAGAAGCTGAGCAAAAGAGAGACAAACAACTACTGGACCACGAGGGGAGAATTCGAGAGATAAGTGATGCCATAAGATGAAACAACATTAGAATAATTGGGATTCCAGAAGAAGAAGAAAGAGAAATAGGAGTAGAAGGTATACTGGAGAGGATTATTGTAGAGAATTTCCCTAATATAGCAAGGGGAACAAGCATCAAAATCCAGGAGGTGCAGAGAACACCCCTCAAAATCAATAGGAATCGGTCCACACCCCGCCATCTAATAGTAAAACTTACAAGTCTTAGCGACAAAGAGAAAATCCTGAAAGCAGCACGGGACAAGAAGTCTTTAACATACAATGGTAAAAATATTAGATTGGCAGGAGACTTATCCACAGAGATCTGGCAGGCCAGAAAGAACTGGCATGATATATTCAGAGCACTAAACGAGAAAAACATGCAGCCAAGAATACTTTATCCAGCTAGGTTATCATTGAAAATAAAAGGAGAGATAAAAAGCTTCCAGGACAAACAAAAACTGAAAGAATTTGTAAACACCAAACCAGCTCTACAGGAAATATTGAAAGGAGTCCTCTAAGCAAAGAGAGACCCTAAAAGTATTATCAGAAAGGAACAGAGACAATATACAGTAACAATCACCTTACAGGCAATACAATGGCACTAAATTCATATCTCTCAATAGTTACCCTGAATGTAAATGGGCTAAATGCCCCAATCAAAAGACACAAAGTTTCAGAATGGATAAAAAAACAAAACCCATCAATATGCTGCCTACAAGAAACTCATTTTAGACCTGAAGACACCTCTAGATTGAAAGTGAGGGGGTGGAAAACAATTTACCATGCTAATGGACATCAGAAGAAAGCTGGGGTGGCAATCCTTATATCACATCAATTAGATTTTAAGCCAAAGACTATAATAAGAGATGAGGAAGGACACTATATCATACTCAAAGGGTCTGTCCAACAAGAAGATCTAACAATTTTAAATATCTATGCCCCTAACGTGGGAGCAGCCAACTATATAAACCAATTAATAACAAAATCAAAGAAACACATTGACAAGAATACAATAATAGTTGGAGATTTTAACACACCCCTCACTGAAATGGACAGATCATCCAAGCAAAAGATCAACAAGGAAATAAAGGTCTTAAAGGACACACTGGAGCAGATGGACATCACAGATATATTCAGAACATTCCATCCCAAAGCAACAGAATACACATTCTTCTCTAGTGCCCATGGAACATTCTCCAGAATAGATCACATCCTGGGTCATAAATCAGGTCTCAACAGGTATCAAAAGATTGGGATCATTCCCTGCATATTTTCAGACCACAATGCTCTGAAGCTAGAACTCAGTCACAAGAGGAAATTTGGAAAGAGCCCAAATACATGAAGACTCAACAGCATCCTTCTAAAGAATGAATGGGTCAACCGGGAAATTAAAGAAGAATTGAAAAAAACCATGGAAACAAATGATAATGAAAACACAACGGTCCAAAATCTGTGGGACACAGCAAAGGCAGTCCTGAGAGGAAAATATATAGTGATACAAGCCTATCTCAAGAAACAGGAAAGGTCTCAAATACACAACCTAACCCTACACCTTAAGGAGCTCGAGAGAGAACAACAAAGAAAGCCTAAACCCAGCAGGAGAAGAGAAATAAAAAAGATCAAAGCAGAAATCAATGAAATAGAAACCAAAAAAACAATAGAACAAATCAATGAAACTAGGAGCTGGTTCTTTGAAAGAATTAATAAGATTGATAAACCCCTGGCCAGACTTATCCAAAAGAAAAGAGAAAGGACCCAAATAAATAAAATCATGAATGAAAGAGGAGAGATCACAACCAACACCAAAGAAATACAAACAATCATAAGAACATATTATGAACAACTCTATGCCAACAAATTCGACAATCTGGAAGAAATGGATGCTTTCCTAGAGACATATAAACTGCCAAAACTGAACCAGGAAGAAATAGAAAACCTGAATAGGCCCATAACCAGTAAGGAGATTGAAACAGTCATCAAAAATCTCCAAACAAACAAAAGCCCAGGGCCAGATGGCTTCCCAGGGGAATTCTACCAAACATTTAAAGAAGAATAATAAGATTGATAAACCCCTGGCCAGACTTATCCAAAAGAAAAGAGAAAGGACCCAAATAAATAAAATCATGAATGAAAGAGGAGAGATCACAACCAACACCAAAGAAATAAAAACAATTATAAGAACATATTATGAGCAACTCTATGCCAACAAATTTGACAATCTGGAAGAAATGGATGCTTCCCTAGAGACATATAAACTGCCAAAACTGAACCAGGAAGAAATAGAAAACCTGAATAGGCCCATAACCAGTAAGGAGATTGAAACAGTCATCAAAAACCTCCAAACAAACAAAAGCCCAGGGCCAGATGGCTTCCCAGGGGAATTCTACCAAACATTTAAACAAGAATTAATTCCTATTCTCTTGAAACTGTTCCAAAAAATAGAAATGGAAGGAAAACTTCCAAACTCATCTTATGAGGCCAGCATCACCTTGATCCCCAAACCAGACAAGGATCCCATCAAAAAAGAGAATTACAGACCAATATCCTTGATGAACACAGATGCGAAAATTCTCACCAAAATACTAGCCAATAGGATCCAACAGTACATTAAAAGGATTATTCACCA
>ML105706.1:0-46296 GCA_003697995.1 Taxidea taxus jeffersonii | reverse complement strand
ATGGAATACTATGCAGCCATCAAAAGAAATGAAATCTTACCATTTGCGACGACATGGATGGAACTAGAGCGTATTATGCTTAGCGAAATAAGTCAACTGGAGAAAGACAACTATCACATGATCTCCCTGATATGAGGAAGTGGAGATGCAACGGGGGTGGGGGTTAAGGTGGTAGGAAAAGAAAAAATGAAACAAGATGGGATCGGGAGGGAGACAAACCAAAAGAGACTCTTAATGTCATAAAACAAACTGAGGGGGGTGGGGGGGAGAGGGGTTGGGAGAGGGTGGTGGGGTTACATTATATGTTTAAATAAAAAAAAGCTTAAATAAAAAAAAAAAAAAGAGGAAGATTTTGGTGTCGGGCAGGCCTGGATTCGTAGCCCTGTTCTGCCACTTGCTGGCGGTATGGCCCTGGCAAGCTGTTTCATCTCTCTGTGCCTCCGTTTCCTCTTCTGAGAAATGGGAACAGAGAATATCCATGCCATCAGGGCATTGAAGAGAAGAAATGTTAGGAGTTGCTGCTCTCAGTGCACGGGAAGGTGGGAGAGAGTGACAGAGTCTGACCAGAAGCTCACTTGCAGAACTACATTTGTCAAGGGACACTTTTTACAGGAACAAATGTTAATTCTAATGCTCCAAATTAATTAATTCTAATGCAGCTTAGGGTTTTCCTTCCAGAATGTTCATTGATGAACAAGACAACCCTAGCACGCCCCCACCCCAACACACTCACACCCGCCTCCTTTCTCTTGCAACTGGATAGGCCCTCTGCCTGGAAGCCCTTTGTGCTCCACTGTTGCCCATCCACTCCCTGGGCCCCAAACAGATCACCTGTCAGCAGGGAGTGTGTTTCCTCACTGACATCACAACTGTGTAGACACCCCACGCAGACACCACAGGACTCTTAGATCTTACAGTTCCTGTTTTTCAAGTAGTATTCCAAGAACTAGTATCCACCTATTAGATAAGTAGGATAGTCCATGTGGCCAAAGATCTGGGCTCACTGAGAGGCTGGCATCTTGGATTTTGACAAGTACCCCTGATCGTTCTGACCCAAATGACCAAGGACCACACCTAAAGTCGTTTGGTTGGTTTTATACACATTAATGTTTGAGGATGGCAGTTTCATACAGAGCACCTTGCAATCCCCAAACCACTAAGCATAATTCAATCTTTGAGGCTTAGAAGGTGACTTTAAAATTGTCCTTTTTCATAATTACAGTTCAGGATAAACCAGCTTCTACCTCATGAAGCTTACAGCCCTGGCAAACATCCAAGAGTGATGTCTGTTCCACACAAAATAAGCTGGGGTACATTGGTGGGATTGCTTCTGAGCCTTGGGGTTCCCAAACACACAGTGGGGGGGGGGTTCCCTTGCCCTTCTAGTCTGTAGTCTGTATGTCTGGGTGAGGGAACTGGCCTTCATGTTTCCGCAGAATGTGACTGGTTTTGCTTCTGGTTTCACAGGCCAGAGGGCAGTGAGAACCCATCCTTGTTACCAATGATCCAATACAAAATACAGTTCTGTTTGTTCTGCACTGAACAAATTCTCCAGGTCAACCATCTGAGCAGAGCAGGGTTGGAGGTAACGGAGAAAGCCCAAGACGAGGATGCAGTTCTCAGCCCTAAGAACATTAGCCAAGTCTTTGTAACACCAGGACAGACAAAGAAAGAATGGATAGCTCCTCTGGGCACCCACTTCTTTGGTCTGACCTGTAACTTTTGCCACCACACTGATGAGAGTCTCCACTTATCTTGAGCAGAAGAGACACAGCTCTGAGGGGTGGCTGAGAGACCACATATCTATGCCAACCGCTGTGCCCCTTCCCTGTGCCGTGTGCCCAGAAGAGCAAGCCTAGCTTTACAGTGGCTGTCATCTCCAAGGTGGCTTTGGGCAATGGCAGCCAGAGGGCTGGGGTTTGTCGCCGCACCTGGCCAGCACTCCATGGGCCCCTAGTTACACCGATGCAAGAAAAGGCTCTGAGCAGGGACTACAGAGCTTTGGAGCAAAGCTGACCTGATCATCTGTTGGGTCGGCCTCATCTCCATGCTCATCCTTGCGCCTCTTTCTTCCTGGCTGGGTCTGGCCATAGCTGTAGGGAAGTAGCAGCTAAGAGGAGGAAAGCCTGCCAAACCATGAAGTCTTCACTATGTGCTAGAAGCTGTACCAAGGGCTGTTTCCTTCGTAGAACCTTTTGTTTGGAAATAACTGAGGCAAGAGAGATTAAAGGACTTGTCAAGCCGCGAGGTTAGCAAGCTGGGGAGAAAGGATTCAGGTTCTCATGATCTTGTTCCAGAGCTGCCCACTGTTGAACAGCCATGCCTTTCTAGGATTTTTGAGGGCAAGGGGCATCCTTCAGGCTCCTGGGCAGCTCTGTGGACACCCTCTTTCTACCTTCTTTCTTGAAGCTTGATGCTGTGGCCTGAGGAGAAGCAGAATTCTCTTTTGAAAAATTTCCACTGTTTGCCCAGGGCCACCTATTACGTTCCTTTTTCCCCAAGGGACTACTCGGACATTACTGACCGCACCTGCCCCCTCCCCCGCAACCCCGGAGTGCAAAAGGAAACAGGGGCAGAGATACCGAGTGGTTAACCAAGTTCAGCCACCTAGTCAGTGACAGAGCTAGGAAGTGAACCAGGGCTGTTGGACTTCAGGCAAAGCCCCTGCCCCACCGACATGGCCACCTCCCTGTGCTCTTGGTCTGATCTGCCCCCTGCTCCACCTCTACCATTCCTTTGCCCTCCTAGAAATCAGGCAGTGGCCCCTGTGGAGACTCCAAGTCCCCACCTTCCTGGACTTGGCTCCTTCTCCACTCCACAAGCAAGTCCGTCCTGTCTCGCCCTTCCCCCCAACCAGGTCTCCAGAGCCCTCCGTCCTCAGGCCACTTGCTCCCCGCCCCTCACGTCTGTGTGCATCCTTAGCCAGCCCTGGGGTATTTCCAAAGGCTCCCTGTCTATCTCTTGACTTTCAGGTTTCTCATACTTCAAGCTGTTCTGCCCGTGAAGGCCCAAGCCCTCCTTCAGAATCATTCACCCTTATTCCCCAGCAGGACCATCTAGCTGCTGGCTGCAGGTAATAGGGACAGGCCAGACTTCCCGGCTGGCACTCAGGGCCTCACAGTTTGACCTGAACCCCCTTCGGCCTGTCTCCCACCGCTGTCCTCTCTAGTCTGGCCTCCTCCTTGCTCCTCAGGTGTACTTCATGAGTTTCCCCTCCATTCACATCAACGCACACATTGCTCGCTTAGTCACTGTAAAAGATTTATTGAACACCTTCGTGGCTATGCGTCATCTCAGGCTCCATGGAGGTGAAGAAGCCTAGCCCCGCCATATGGAGCTGATGCCTGAGCCAAGGAGACAGACTGGTGTCTTTGAGGAACTGAAAAGCCAGGGTGGTGGGGCAGGGCAGGCTGGGGAGTGTGGCTTGAAAGAAAGAGGACATCAGTGGGCACTGGGTCATTTGGGTGCTCGCAGGCTCCACAGAGGGCTCTGTGGGATTCCTGGTACCAACAGAAAGCACTGGAGGGTTTTGAGCAAGGAAATGGCATGACCAAATTCCACAAATCCTGCTGTTGTTGGTGAAGCAACCTGGGGTTGCGGCCTGATCTCTCCACCAGGAGCGCTCCTATCTCTTTCGTCTGTCTGCCAAGGCTGGCCCACAGAAGGAAAGTGAGACTATTTATGGGGCGCCTGTGGGGGGATGACTGACACCTCCACAGTGGCCTTTGCCAAGCATCAGCCCCGCTGAGGAACAGTGTGGTGATGCCACATGGAAAAGCGGGCAAGACAAACCAAGTGCGAGGGCCAGGCTCTAAGGCAGGTCTCGTAGACACCCTGGAAGGTGTGAGGGGAGACTTTGAGGAGGAGCTGGAACAGCTGAGCAGGTCCTTGAGTAGGGGATGGCTGGCAGGGGGACTCTGGATGGGAGCATGGGGACATACAGGAGGAACTGCCCTATGGGAGGGGTAGTGTGTCAAGCAGCAGGAAGAGAAAGGTGGGCTAGTGTGCAGCAGGACAGACAGTGGTGCTCTCGAACTGTGGACCAGGCCTGGTGCAGTGAGGGTGCAGGCAGGGTCCCCAAGTGCCTGCAACACCCACACTGCACGCTGAATATAGTGGCCTCGAACAGTTCCTTACCCACCAGTTGCCATGCTGTGGAACTTGTGACCATGCAGCTCTGGCCATAAATAAGCAGTTGACACAAGGCTTGGCACCTGACTCCAAAGAAGCCACATAGAGCCTAGTCATGAGGACACCAGAGACCTGGGAGATGGCCTGGCATGGAACTCTGTCCAGCAAGGACCAGATGCCAGTCAGAAAGAACTGTCCCAGCCAGATCCTCTCCGGGGGTCTGGTAGCAGATACACAGAGATGGCCCCAGTCAGCAACATGCAGCATTGCTGAGAGACCCTCGGAGGGTCGTCAGAAGCTGAAGCCACAAAACAGCAGACATGGTGCCCAAGCAGGAGCAAATGAGATGGGAAGGGGAGAGCTTGGGGCAGCAAGCCTAGAGGCAGTGACTGAGAAAGCCGAGTTGCAAGGATGATGAAGACCCAGGAGCAGGAAAAGATGGTGTGGCCTCTGAGGGACCACAGAGTGCTGTGTTGAGCCATGAGGAGCCAAGAGGCCATTCTCCACAGGTCCTGTCCCACGCATCCTACCAGCGATGCCTGCGGTTGCCTGAGGGGGCTTCTAGTCCTTGCACACCTCCAAAACACCAAACATGAGCACAAGAGCTGCCATGAGCTGCCGTGTTCTGGGTGAGGGGCTGGAGTGCTGCTGGGGCCACAGAGGCGGCTTTTCCAAGGTCTTCTATGACAATCACCCGGAGCCACCACACTGGACCTAGATCTGCTCGGAAAGTCTTCAGTGCGGGGAGAGCCTGCAAGCTCTGGGTGGTAAATTACAGGGTTGGAGACCATAGAAAGCCACAGGAAAATTCCCGTCAGGGCCAGGCGCAGACACAAGGGGAGAGAGACTGTGAATGGCTCCCTGGATGAGAGGAAAGATAGAAACAGCCAGAGCTCAGCTCGATGGTTCGGAAAGAAAATGAAGAAATGATGGAACAAATGTCTAGAATCCCCAAGTGGGGTAGCTGGCAGGAAAAAAGGGAACTGTGTGACCAGATGTTTGCTTTGCCTCCTGGAATGGAAAGCACTCCAAATGGAAAACGTTCCCGGACCAGTGAGGTCAGATCTGTGAGAAACTCCTCTTCCAAAAGCAAGATGGCAGCCTCCGCCAGACCCTCTGCACCCAACTGGGAGAACTGCTGGGACCAGAGGCCTGGCAACCCCAGCCCCCTACTACTTCAGTCCCCTGTGAGAAAAACCTTTTCTGGGCCAGACACAGTGTGGCAACAAAGCATTTGCTCCCCAAGTTTATAGACCTGGCTTTGGAAGAAAGACCCACGGGAAGGGAACCACATCCAACCGGAGGCCAGAAAATGTTTCCCTTGGTCTGTGGCGGGGGCTGATGTTGGCTTGTTTCCTTCTTGTCCACAACAGGATGGCACAAGTGAAAGCAAACAAAACAGAAGCCAATGCAAAGGGCTTCTTAGGCTCTCTCAATGAGAACAACCCAGAAATCAAGGCCAGGAGCGAGGGAGGAGTGGGGCGGCAAGAAGATCCTGTGGGAGAGAGCTGGCTAGCTCCAAGGACCTGCTAAATACCACGATGTCTTATGGGCATGAAGGGCAGACAATATTGAGGTTTTCCTCGTGTTTTGCGTGTATGTGTGCATGCCTGCATGTGCATTTATGCGTTTTGCCTACTTGAAGCCCTTCCTTAACTTCCTTAACTTCAACTTCCAAGACTTGGCTCTTGTCCTCTCCAATAGGTCATGGGACACCTTCTTGGAGACCCTTCTTCTTAATACTGTCTGTATGTATCAGTTTGGCTGTGATAACACACAACCCCAAAATCCCAGGGGTTCACAATGACAACAAACGTTTCTTTCTCCCATCACATGTGGGTGACCACCAACTGTGACTCCTGTGGCTTTGTCCCATGACTTCCTATTCCAGGGCCCAAGCTGCCCCATCTGGGTCAGCAAATATGACAGTAGAAGCTCTCATTAATGCATTTCACAGCTTCTGCTGAAACCTAGTGCACACCATCACATCCATTCGTATTCCAGAGCCCAAATCATGTCACATGGTCAAGTCCAAAGTCAGGAGGGTGAAAATATATGTTGGTCTCAAAGGGACAGAGGCCATGGATAGTGCAAACAATAACACTGTCTGCCTGCCTCCCAATAGATGCTTCGACAGCTCAGTAGTCTGCTCTATGCAAGTTGCTTTGTTCTAATAATTTTATGAAATATTATCAAATGCAACAGTAATAAATATTCCCTAACCCCTGTCTTTGGGCCTGGTGTTGTTCTAAGTGTTTTATAGGCATTACTCAAGTTAATACCCTAGGAGGTAGAGACCACTCTTATCCCCATTTCACATATAAGACAACAGGAGGACAGGGTGACTTGCCCAAAGTGACACAGCGGGTAAGGGTCAGGGTCAGGAGTCACTCTGGGGATACTAAAGGCTGTACTCTTACCCCCAGCTCTACCCAGAGACCGGGGGCAGAGAAGTGTCAGATGAACCAAGAGAGGCTCAAGAAGGTGAATTGACTTGCCCAAATATCACATTTCATAAACAGAACTAAAATACCTATAGCCTGGCCCTTTTCTTTCTTTTCAAAAGATTTTATTTATTTATTTGAGAGAACACACATGAAAGAGCACAAGGAGGGGGAGCAGCAGAGGAAGAGGGAGAAGCAGGCCCCTGCCGAGCAGGGAGCCCGATGTGGGACTCGATCCCACGGCCCTGGGGTCATGATCTGAGCCGAAGGCAGATGCTCAACCATCTGAGCCACCCAGACACCCTAGCCTGGCCCTTTTCTAACCACCTCACTGCTGTCTGGGAGCCCGGTGGCCTGCCCTGGTTTATGGGGGCTCCACAGCCCTTTTGCCCTCCTCAGCAGTCCCACCCCAAGGCCAGGCCTGGGGCGTGAGGATCCAGCACTCGGGAGCCCCAATCACTTCCCCCACTGGAGCCTGGTGGACTGAGGCCCCAGGGACCGTCCCTGTCCAGTCTGTCTCCCTTTCCCCAAGGGGCAGCCCAGGTGGCAAGGAAGCCAGAGCTGGGGATCAGTGGACCCACTCTTGAGTCCTGGTTTGGTCCCCAGTGCCATCAGAAGTTCACATTCCCCTCTGTGGCAAGAGCGCTTACTTAGGAAGCTGTGCTCACCACTGAGTAACCAGTCTTGCTTTCCCTCTCCAGCTCCTCTGCTCCGCATCCCCGTGCGTCTTTTTGGTAAAAGCACTTGCATTCGTGTCCTTCCATCCCCACGCCCACCTCTGCAGCCCTCCTTCTCGGGTTTAGGTTACTGCCCATGCCCAGATAGGTTCATGCCGAGGTGTGAGATGACCTGGGAGCACCTTTCCATCCACACCGCAACAAAGAACCAAAATGGGCTGGTTCTCCTCTCCAGCTGGACACATATACACATGGGCACACACACACACACACACACACATACACACACCCATGTACACGCTTATGCACACACGTACACGTGCACATACATGTATCTACACACGGCACAAATGTACATGTGTACACACATGCACAAACACACTCATACACACACGCATACATTGGCACACATGCATATATACATGACTCCACATGGACACACAAAACCCCACACATGCTCACGCATGTAGACACAAGACACACGTGCATGCATGCCACATGAACACATATATGTACAAACACACCCACACACATATGCCCGTGTAGGTGTGTACACACATACCCACAAACACATACATGCACACATATACACAAGTGAACACACACATACATCGATACACACAGATAGGCACGTTCTGTACCATGGCCACCGAATAGGGTGTGGTTTGTGGGTCAGGGAATGCCCTCTGTCCACCACCCACTTCCTCTCATAGAGGGTGAGTGCCTTCCACAGGCAGGGCCTTCTTTGCTGGCACAGAACATGGGCATGAAGAGGGCCCTTGGTGGTCAAAGCCTTTCCCTAGCCCCACCCTGCTGGTTAGGAAGTCAGGCCCCTAGAGTAATAGTAGCTAACACACGACACTCACAACATAAGCTTTTCGTGGGTTTTAGCCCACTTCCTATTCACAGTCCCCTGGGGAGCCTCCTAGTCTCTTGTTTTTCCAAATGGGGAAGCTGAGGCCCAGAGGGTCATCCGTCAGCGGGTGATGGAGTCCCAGCCCCAGTGTACAACGTGTGCCCAAGGGTGGGGAGGATGCTGGGAGGGCAGTGGGGTGCTCTGTTCACTTCCCCTCCTGCTTCCCAGGCACAGGCCATGCATGGCCCACAGTTCCTGAGAACTGGGACCAGCATCTGAACAGGCCGGATGGATGCCTGGTTTCTTTGGCGAGTTTGCTCACATTCTCCTGGCTCTGCTTTTTTGGGGCTTGATTTAAGTTAATTCCAGCCGGAATGACTGGAAATACCAAGTGTTTCACTAGGATTAATGCCTGGCTGGAAGAGCCAAACTGCTTCCACCGCAACCAGGTACCGTGGACCTCAGAGGATCGTTAATCCCAAGGAAATCTCTGTGACTCAGCTCCGGGTGGCTTCGCAGCCCCAGGAGGGCCAACCCAGTTTGCAGACGCCCAGGCCCTGGCCTCCGCTTAGCTGGGAGAGGGGAGAGGGCGGACCAGGGTGGCTTAGCTTCCAGCAGCCCTGTTCTCCCAGCCACTACCCTGAGGCGGCCCATCCCCCATCAGCAAACGCTGTAGGGAAAGTGAGGAGCAGAGAGAGGGGCGGCAGGCAGGCAGGTAGGCAGGCAGTGTAGGTACCACCTGGTTGTCTCTCTCCGTGCCCTGGGGATGAGGTGGCACAGTGGCCCAGTGGCCGGGGGCACGGCTCCTAGCCATGCCCTCTCTCAAGCTTTCTCGTTTGTTTGGGGCGGGGGGGTGGTTGACCTGTTGGGTAAGTGTCCTGAGCTGTGGTTTCTCATCTTGGAGAAGGGATGGTAGCAGCACCTCCCACAGAGCCAGTATGAAGATCAGGTGATGCAATGTTTTCAAAACCTATAGCAGAGTGCCTGGCCCATGGGAAGCCCCATAGAAGATGAAGTACTGGTATGAAACAGGCGGCTTGTCACACTGGGCCAGGTGTCAACACTCCAGTGTGAAACACCCCCCTTCCTGAGGTGATGAAGCTGGTTTTCCTCCCTCCTTGTCCACCCTGAGCCCCTATGCTGCTGCCCCAGGCAGGCACCCCTAACCGGCGCCCCTGCCCCACCCCCTGGACATAGCTGTAGCTTCTCTACCCTGGCTCTGACCAGCCACCCTGCTGGTAACCCAGGTGTCCTCTGAAGTGGAGTCCTGCTCTGAGCCCCACTTGGTGATTAGGGAGCAGTGGGAGAGATTGTCCTTCCTTCCCCATGCCTAGCTTCACATGCCTGGCTTCACATGCCCAGCTTCCTGCCACCCACAGACATATCCCCATGGGTCCCCTGGGCATTGACTGCCTCCTGGGGTCCCTGTCCTCTTCCTTGCCTCTCCATGAGATGCTGGAGCAGCTCTATAGCCCACAGTGTGGCTGTGAAAGTCCCGTAGTGCCTTGCACCCTGCACCCAGCACCCTTGCACCCAGCACCAGATCATCTTAGAAAGGACAAACTCAGGGCAAGGCAAGGGAGTTAGAGGGAAAGAGAAGCGGTCATGGGGAAAGGATGGTGTGACGCAGAATGCCAGTCAGACGAGGATGAGGCTACAAAGCAATCAGTGAGGAATTGTCCACACTGTTCTCCAAGAACACCTCCCAGGAGCCCGAGAGTCACTCTGCATCACCCAAGCAACCTAGAAAAGACTTTATCAGTGATCATAGCTCTGTACCCATCACATACCTTCAGCCCTCCCAGGCCCTGTGGAAGTTATTCTTTCTGCTAAAATCCCTGCCAACCCTCCCTACTATGTACTGTGAGGGAACCCCTATTTATCCTTCAAAATCCATTTTGAATGTCACCTCCTCTAGGAGGCTTTCCCTAAACACTCCCTCCCATAGTCAATCACACCCTCTGTGGGATCTCGGAGTGAGTGCACTTTGCGTCCAACTATGTCTGATCCATCTCTACATCCCCAGCTCCTATCACAGAGTTTGGCATTCAGTGAAAGCTCAGCTAAAGTGTGTTTAAATGGAAAGCAACACCAACATCTTTTTCGCTAATTGTCCACACTCCTCGGCCAAAGCAAATTGAAACTCCCAGCCCAAGCCCTCTCTGGGGCTGGATATCAAGATAAGACCCCAAGCATCACACAGCCTTAGACGGCTCACCTTCAGGAAGGGGGAGTCAGAAAGAAGTTTCCAGAGGGACTCCCGAGTGCCCCACTGGTGTCCTGCCGTGAGAAAGACCTCGCAGCAGGCGGAGGTCTGAAGAATGAGAAAGCAGAGTGTGGCTGGCGCTGAGAGGTGGGCACTTGTGGTCTAGGAGCAGCCAGAAGAGCTGCCTGGAGGAGAAACCGAGCCCTCACTTGGGTCTCTCCTCTCTGACTCACTGCCCCAGGCTCCATCTCAGCCATCATTGCCTCCCACCTAGTGACCAAGGTCCAACCTCCAGGGGCTGTGGCTCTTCCAGGCCTTCCCCCAGGGTGCACCCAGACAGCCCCTGTTAACATGTAAATCAGACCCTGTTTAAGACTCTCCCGTATCACCTCCACCCCCTCCCCGGGAGCAGGCAACTATAGAGAATGGGGCAAGGTGTCCAATGTCCAAGAACTCCCAGCCTGGCGAACTTGACACCCTTCACTTGCCTCTCCAGCCACTTCGCATCACTCTCACCAAACGGACTCTGGTTCTCAGATGGCCATGCCCTTTCCTTCCTTCTCCACCTGCTGCCATGCCTGTCTGTCCCCGATGACCGCAGGAGGGGCCCCCCAATGTTCCCACAACTCCAGCTCCACACCTCTAAACCTTTCTCTCAGACTCAGAATTCTGAGCTTCAGTAACTGAGCACCAGGGGTAGGACAGCAAGCAAAACGCATCGCTTTGTTCCCATCCTGCATGGGCAGCATCTGAGACCCATATAAGTTGTGTGCATAAGTATATATGTGCATGAGGTTTAGTGCTGGGGGGGTGTGGTCAGGAATTAGCAGGACAAAGGGAGTAAGTGCCCCAAGCGGTGACTGACATAAGACTCCAGGGGGTAAGGAGTCAGCCATGTGGATAACGGAGGGAACTTCCCGGCGTGATGGAAATGTTCTCTCTTGACCGCAGCGGGGTTATGCAATCGTATGCATTTGTCCAAACCTGCTGAGCTGTACACTTAAACCTGGAGAATCTGACATGAGTAAATTAGAGCGCGAAAAACCTAACGTCATAACAGAGTGTCTCAGACAACAGAAATGCGGTGGCAAGAGTGTGGCCGGTGGGGTTGGACAGGGTTGGAGGAACTGCAAGCTGGCCACGGTGGAGAGCGCGGAGCTGGCGCACCAGAGGGGGGGTGCGTGTGCGCATGCGGGTGCCCCTGTGCTCGGTGTTCTGGGTGAGACAGCGTGGATCTTCTTCCAAACTTCTGCAGTTTGAGTGCCGCGGGTGTAGCCAGTGCTTGTCAGCGGCCGTCTCTCCGCCTGGGCTGGAAGCCGGTGGAAGGCAGGGACTGTGCTTTCCCCACCTCTGCATCCCCAGGGCATCCCACCCTCCGTGGCTAGCACCCAGAAGACCATAGGGGTTGGTTCCGGCTGAATCACACTGAAGGGATCTGAAGCTGTTTGTGGCAGAGAGTGTCCCTCAAGCTGCGGGGCTGGGGCCCAGCAAAGCTCACTGAGGATTTGGCCGGGACAGCCCTGTCTCTGGGGCTCCCGTGTTCCAGGGCAGGGCATGAGGAGGGGATGTGTAAGTCAGATTTCCCTGCAGATGACTCGTTAGGCGTGTGCCCTTCCACACCCTGGCAGATGCCAGGCTCCCTCCCCCTCCACCTGACCCTGGAGTCTCCAGGCGAGGCCTGAGCTAGCAGCCTCCTCTGTCCTCAGGAGCAAGGAAGGAAGGTAGAAAAAGCCTACTGAGCAACTCAAAGGAGATTAAACGAGGTTGCCAGGCGGAGTCCAGGCCTTATCTGTGTGCGTCACTGGGGTTTAGGTGGCCCAGCTCTGGAGCCTGGAGACAGAGCTGTGAGGAGAAGGGAGGCTTTCAGAGGGGAGCACACCCCACATTTGCAGGCACTGAGCCAGCACTGCACCCATGTCCTCACTGTATCTTTGCTGCAACCCCACAGAGGGACTGGATGGCAGTTTTGCAGACAAGCAGCTGAGTCCCAGAGCTGTTGACACACTGCCCACAGCTAGGATGGCAGAACCGAGGTTCAAGTCGTGTCTGCCTTCTCCCAGGGTCAGCGCCCCCTCAGAAGCTGAGGAAGGAGGGGGACGCTGTGAGGAAAGTTGTCACTGAAGGGATGGGTGCATGGCACCACGGTGGCCAGAAGCCATGGGACAGGCCTGGGGCTCAGGGCAGGGAAGCCACGTTTCCCAGGCTAAGTAAGACTGGCAGGGCCTGGGGTAGAAGCAGGGTCAGCCCAAGGAGAGGACAGTGGCGCCAAAAGAGGGTTTGAGCCGAGAGCAGACGGGAGCCCAAAACAGAGAGGAGTCTGAGAGACTTGCCTTTCAGCGTGAGGACTACAAAGCCCATGACTGTAATTCACCAGTGGCAGGAGCTCTGATGTCTACAAGGTATGTGCTGCTTCCGACAGGCCTTCCCGTGTCTGCATGTGACCACAGTCCACGTCCCCAGGGGCCTTGCTGGGCATCAGGGCAGATCAGGCGATGGAGGCTGGAAGAGTCAAGGAGGGCCCAAGGTCACACAGCAAGTATATGGCAAATCAGGGTTTGAGCAGGCCCAGCCGTGGGCCGTGTCCGTCCCTGTCCTGCTTTTGCAAACCGTCTGTGTGCCTGGGGAAGGTCTGAGTTGCCAGGTGGGGTTGCCCAACTGAATGTCTGTGTCCCCCTAAAGTTCCCGTGTTCAATCCTGATCCCCAGTGTTATAGCTTCTGGAGGCGGGGCCTTTGGGGAGGAGATTGGGTGGGGAAGGTGGAGCCCTCGTGGAGGGGATGTGTCCTCTGGTACAGAGAGCTCCCTCGCCCCTTCTGCCATCTGAGGACACACTGAGAAGACAGCTGCCTGTGAACTAGGAAGGGGCTCTCAAGAGGCACCTTGATCTTGGGCTTCCCATCCTCTAGAACTGTGAGAAATCAAGTTTTGTTGTTTAAGTTACCCAGTCTGTTATATTTTTGTTCTAGCAGCCTACATGGACTAAGACAGGGTCAGACCAGGCCAAGGATGCCAGATCTCAGCCTCTGAGAGTCTCTGGGAGGAATGACACCGACCTGCCCACCTGTGGTCCCCAGGGCTCACAGCTGGGTTGGCCAAAGCAAGTAGTCCTAAGTTCATTTGGTCCTTTCGTTTGGGGACCCCCAAAGGACATCCCTTTCAGCACTAGGGCTGACCAACATGTGGAGAGTGAAAACCATCTACCCATCCAATAAATGTTTACAGAGTCTTGCTCAGTGCTTGGCACTGAGGACACCTGGGGCCGGGGGCTAGAACCAAGCCATTGGGAAGCTTTGCAGCCCTAGTCAGGGAAGCGATTGTCAACTGGGTAGCACAAGTGGCAGCAATGGCAAAAGCTTCAGAGACTAAAGACATGGCGCTCATACAAAGAGGGTCTGACCTGGCTGGGAGATCTGAGAAAAGAGTGGGTGGTAACAAGCAGAGAGGAGCAAGAAGATCATTCTAGAAGGAGGGACCAGCCCCCACACAGGCCCCTGCAGTACAAAGCAGCAGGGTTGATGAGAGGAGTGGCAGACCATGAGGGTCACCAGAGGGAAGGAGTAGGGACTGTGATGAGGCTGAGCCTGGGGCCAACCCAGGAAGGGCCTCAGGGGACAGCAAGGGGCTGAGTGACAGAATTGGAGGAAGAACATTTCTGAGGGTTCAAGCAAGAAGGCTGGAGCCCATCTTTCTATTTCCAAGAGGTCCTGCCCTTGGGGGTCTCTGTGCTGAAAGCCTGCCACCCTGTTTCACTGCTGAGAAGCTGGCACTAATACTCGGAACCCCAGTTCACACACAGCTGGGCATCCTTCTGCATCCCAGACTTGAGGAGGCCTCATGGCACATGTGGTCCATCTGTAGTCACTGTGGGTAAATGGAATCAGGAGACCTTGGGGATTTTCCTGTGTCGGTGCACAGAGGCTCCAGCAAACCCCAGGAACCAGGAAACTGGGGTAGTGTCCTATGTGGGGAACTTTGCCTAGGTGCTTTCCTGTCCCTCTTGCTGCGTCCCTCCCAGTCCTGGCCTGGTTCTTGGGCTGAGCCAGGAATCCATGCAACTGCCCGAGGTTTAGCTCTCAGATTTCATGCTTTGAAGCCCTCCCATCTCAGAGGGCCTTCCTGGGCCTTGCCAATCCTGCCTTGTGGGACCCGTCAGAGAAGAAGGAGGCGCTCACTACCATCCTGGTTTCCCAGCAGGAGAATGACATTTTCCAGGTTGCTGGGTCCCCTCAGTTCTGCACAACAACTCAGCCTGAACGGCTTCATGGGAGCCTAGAAACCAGGACTGACCCTGACCGACAGGTCAGGGAGAACCGGAGTGTCCCAGGAGCCAGGACAGTTCCTGTGCTCCAGAGCTGCCTTGTAGACAGGCCAGGAGCTGAAGGATTCTCTGTCGAAAGACCCCTGAGCAGTTTCCTCACATAGCAATGCTTCTTGTGGGTTCTAGGTTGTGTGGACATCTCACCACTGACAGTCTGCTCAGGGAGACCACAGCTGAAGCAATGAGGGCCACCAGGAGTGGAAGGGTGGTCTGAAATGGTGGTAAGTCAGGGCTTTCTGAGGTGACAGCCAGGGCAACAGGAAGTGTGGTTACTGTTGGACAGACATGGTCCTTATGGCCAGCCCTGCTATGAAGGCAAGCTAGGGTACCTGCCAGGTCTGTATGATGAGGGGTCTGTGTCCCCTCAAGGACCTGGAAACTCTAACCAGTGGCTGTGGGAGGAGCCATTCCCTTCACCCCTGCCAGCCCCTGACTCCCCTTCATTCTGGACACTTGATGGCTGTCTGCTGAGAACCTTAATAGGAGGTGGAGGGGGCTACAGGAGGCAGAGAGAGGAGGCGATGCCTGGGGCTGAGTGTGGGCAAGTGGATGTGAGAGCATTCTGGGCTCGGGGTGGGCGCAAAGAGGGGCAGGGCTCTGCAGGGGTCAAGGGGTGGAGACCACTGTAATGGACAGGCTTAACCTGTGGCCACAGTGTGCCCAAAGAAGGGTGGACGAGGGAAAAACAAAGGGAGACCTCACGGCCACATGCCCACTTTCCACTGCGGGGAAGGGCCCATTTCAGACCTGGTGATTCCCTGTTGGATGACTGCTGACTCAGCCATATGGGATTCTGGGCCCACATGAGCCATCATCAGGATCTTCAGGGGACCCTAGGGAAAGGGGTTCCTTCGCTTATCCAGTTTCTCTCCAGCACCATTAGGACAGTCACCACCCCTCCTCAACTCCCCACCTGACACCCTCCCCTTCTCCAGCCCTCACTGTGGACTTCCTGAGCCATCCCACCTTCTCCTCAATCAAGCCCCTGGGGGGGGACACAGGTCCTCAAACAGAACAAAAGGAACTGGCTGCCAGATATCCCCAGGAGGGGAAGGATCAGGGTCACTGCCTTCCCCGAAGTCTCTGGCCTCCAGCTCTCCCTCTGATTAGTGACCCCCTCCTTGCTCTGTGCCCCTCCCTTGGTGATCCAATGATAGGGCAGGAGAAAAGCATGAGCTCAGGGTGCTGGGAATGTCCCTCCAAACTCTTGTCCACCCGTTTGCCCATATTCCTACCAGAATCTTCCTCTGGCTCATGAGTCCCAGGTGGGATGACTTAGAGCTGCAGGGCTCACCACACGCACAACCCCAGCGTGTGTGTGCATGCATGTTTGTGTTTGCATAAATGTGTGTATGCGTGTGTGCATGAGAAGACCTCTGACCGATGACCCCAGGTCATCAGGCTAGTCACGGTCTTCAGCAGGGGAATAGTCAAGGGGCTAGTCAAGGCCCCAGCATCCCTTGGGGATGGAGGGGCAGGGGAGGCAACTGTCTCTCTCTGGCCTTGCTGGTAGGAGCCTCAAAGGCAACCCTCTGCCTCTTGGGCACAAATGTTGGCACCCCTGGGCTGGAAGGAGCTCTGTGAGAAAATAAAACCACCTTCACTCGTGCCCTCACTTTAATTAATTTATTTTCCTGCCCTCACTTTTAACATCCCCCATGTTCCCACACAGATATCCAGCAGACACCGGCCCAGGGCCAGTGGGATTGTCTTCAAGGCCTGACACAACCCCCTTCCCAGGGCAGCTCAGGGAAGTCCCCCTAATATGGGGACTGGCTGATAGTTACTCACTTGAGTGCTTGCCAAATGTATTATCTCTGGGGTCCCTTTTGGGTGTGTAACACTTATGAGCATGGACACTCGCTGCCATGGAACTCACTGGAAATCACGGTGCCAGAGAAATGCCCACTGACGGGGCTCCTGTTCCCCACTTTGCATGCACACCTACAAGGCTCTCACAATCAAAGCACTTTTTCATAATAGGAGGTTTTGACTGTGCATCATGGAAAGCAGCTTTTGTGTTCCCTTATTCAACAAATATTTATTGAGCTCCTCTATTACCTTTCCCTTTGTTAAATAATTGCTTCATATGTACTTTATAGGAGGCAAGCATTTCCCACCAGAAGCAACATATTCCTGAGCCTTCAGCCCTTCCCTGACTACCCCCTTTGTGGGGCTGGAGGAAAGTTCTAGAGAAGGGGCCCTGGCCAAAACAGAGCCAAACAAGATAAAGCCCAAGGCCAGAGGGTTGAAGTGAGGGTGTTGGGGGGCAGAGCTTCAGAGACAGAAGAGGGTGGCCCCTGTCAAAAAGAGGCACTGGGGGGAGGGGTGGCATGCTGCAGTGAGGGTGGTGAGGGGCTGGGGACGAAACTTCCACAGAGACCCAGAAGGCTGATGGGGCTGTGTCCTGAGCAAAAGGCAAAGGGAAGAGAAAAGAATGAGTGTGCTCTTTCTCTCCATGGGACACAGGAGTCTGGAAGCTCAGTCCAGGTTTGGGCATCTGCTCAGGAGCAGAGGGCTAAGGAAGTGGGGGTGGTTCCAGGAGGAAGGGCAGAAGGGAAGGCCCATGTGAGAGAACCATGACAGAAACCAGCCACAGCAATGACGTCAGCTTTCCAGGGCCTGCGCATGGAGCCCCATGACCGTCACCAGCCAGCAGAGGCTCCCAGAGCCCCACGCTGTTGACGTGAGGTTCAAATAGTGCCAGAACTTCACCCTGTTTGGGGCGGAATCGGTAGAACGCCTGGCAGAGATGAACCTAACACAGTGATTCTCCAAGTGCGGCTCACCCAGGAACTGGTAAGAGACGCAGCTGCGCAGGCCCTCCCCCAAAGCTACTGAGTCAGAAGCTCTGGGTGTGGACCCAGCAGGCTGTTGTAACAAGCTGCCCAGGTGATTCCGATGCGCTCTCAAGTTTGAGCACCTCTGGCCTCGCGGGGTCCCTGATTCTGCTCCTGCCCCCCAGCATCCCGGCGGAGGGCTGGGTCAAGGGCAGGCCGGACACGTGGGGTCGGGCCCTCGAGGAACAAGAACCCCAGGCCTCCCACACAGGAACCTGGCTGCCGAGGCAGAACTTGAACTCATTCCACGGGTGCACTGTTTCTCCCGGTCTCAGCCCCAATTCCTCGGTCTTTAGTGTGAGGACGCCTGCTCCCCAACCCATAGCTGGGGCGAGTGCCAGTGGGTGCTGCAGTGGCCTCAGGGGCTTCCTTCTAGGAATCAGCCCTGACTTGGTTCTCTCATACAGAACATGTGGATGTGTGCGTGAATGTGTCCAACGTCTCTAGGGAATGTGTTTATGGGAGGAATCTCTGCTTGTAAAGCCTCTCCTCCTGGTGCGCCCACCCCCCACCTGCTCTCCCGACACCCTCACCCCCTCCCCCGGACTGTGATGCTCCTGAGCCCTGGGCTCAGCCTGGGATGAAGGGTCAGGGTATCCCAAGGCAGCCAGGGGGCCCAAGCCCAAAACTGCAGATATCAGGAGGAAGGGCTAGTAATGCCAATTCTCAGGCCCTCCCCAGAATTGCTGAGTCAGGAACTCTGGGAGCAGACCCCACACTCCATTCGATTAAGCCCTTCTGGGGACTATGATGTACCCCACAGTGGGGTCCCGGACAGCAAGGTTTCCCCGTGCACCCTGCCAACCTCTTCCCTCTGCACCAATCCACCCCTCACTCATGCCCCCTGCCCTCTTGTTCCTCCTTCACCTGCTAAGGCCTCTAACCATCTTCTTGTTGTTACTCAGCCTCGCCCTTCACTTCCTCCCACTGCTGTCTCCACCACATTTGACCACCCTTCCTCTGGCTGTATATCCGTTTTCCTATCTCCAAAATAACCAAATCCTCCAACCATCTGTTTTGATGATCTCCCGGCTCCACCTCCCCCAACACGTCACTGTCCTGTGAGTGCCCCACGGTGTTGGACCCTGGGGACATGGCAGCGGATGCCCAGAGCTGACAGTCTCACGGTGACTCAGGGAAGAAACCACGATAGGACCTTCACTGAGCATTGGGCCGCTCACCACTCCAGGCCTCTCCCCAGCTCTCTGAGCATGAGCCTGCTAGGGCAGCAGACCAGCCCAGGACTGCCTCCCCACACCCCGCCCCGTGCTACCCCAGCGCCATGGGCAGCTAAGCGGCACAGCACCGGGGCAAGGCTGGAGGGGGCATGGATAGGCACGGCTGGGAAGGACCCGGGCGTCTTGGTGGCTACCCAGACCACTACTGCTCGCTCTTGACAGCACAGGCAAGAGCTACAAGGAATGTCCTCCTTCACGAAGGAAAATGGATGAGAACCATCTTCTACCTGTTATACCTCGAGGCCTCTGATGGACACCAGCATCTCAGTAAATGACCTCAGGTGTTCCTGAATCTTCTGCATGTGCTGTTCTCAAAAGAATTTACCAGCAACTGGTCCCAATCAGGAGGCCTCAGGCCCCTGAACCTTCCAGCTAATTCAAGACCAATGGACCGACAGGACCCATTGCCCCTTGGACAGACAGCTTAGCCACACCATGTGGGGGATGAGGGCGTGGCCCACAGAGGCTGAGCATCCGGAATCAGATTCCTCATCCACCGCCGGCTTACTGTGTGACCTTAGACAATTTCTTCAACCTTGCTGTGCCTTCGTTTCCTCATGCCACTGTTAAGATGGGCATAATAATAAAGTCTACCTCAGAGGAGTCTCATCAGGTTTAAATTAATTAATACACATAATTTCTTCAGTAGGCACTCAGTAAGTGTTAGGAATTGTTCTGGTTGCCTGGTTTGGCAATGACAGAGTCAAAGCCCTGTATTTCTTTCCAGGACTGGCATTTTCGTGTGGCAAATGCCACCTGTAACCATGAGCAGGCCTATTAGCAGCTCTTGATTTACTGTCTGCCTTACTGGTTAGTGTTCTGTGGGAAGGTGCCCTGGGGATTTCCACAGCCCCACTGAAGAGACCCGTGGAACTGATTATTTCCAGTTACTAGTTAACATAACGTTTTAACTAGCATGAGGTTGGGTAAGGCCAGTTTTCCGGGGATCATCCAGAGGGATGAGAGGAAGAACAGAAGCCCAGGCTGGTTAACCACCTGCCTCTCCTGGCGTCACCTACTCTGCTCATGCAGATGTAGATGTCTCAGCCTTTCTTTTCTGGAAAGCTGCTCGGCAGCCTATACGAGGAGCAGTAAATGAGTTCACATCCTTTCACCTAGTCCTAATTCCACTTCCAGGAACCTGCCTGAGGGAAATAAAGCAGAGAGGCGTACAAAATTTTATGTGTAGGTTTATCCGCCACACAACATACTTAGTTTGTGCTTAAACTAAGATAGGAAGAAATGTCAAATACTAGGGAAATAGTTAAAGACAGTTTCTGCCTCTGACGGAATATTTTATAGCCTTTGATAACCTATTTAAAGAGTGTTAAACAACAGGCATGAAGTTAAGTGGAAAAGAGGCAGGCCATAAACCGGCTGGTGAGCCTCGGCAGGCTCCTCTGGGCTGGGGAGGGACCGCATCTAACTCACGGCTTTTTTTTAAGTTTTTTTTTTTATTATTAGTTAGAGAGAGAGAGAGAGCGCGCAAGCACAGGCAGACAGAGAGGCAGGCAGAGGCACTGGGATCATGACCTGAGCTGAAGGCAGCCGCTTAACCAACTGAGCCACCCAGGCGTCCCTTATTTATTTATTTGAGAGAGAGCATGAGTAACTCACAGCTTTTTTAAACAAGGCGCAGAGTCCCGTGGTGTGCGGGCCACCTAGCAGGCACTTGGTAAATGGGCTGCTATTGTGCTCTATGGCTCCCTGCTCTCCTGAGCTAAGGACCAGGCTTCCATTTAGACAAGAAGAAACACAAAGCTCAAAGCAGTACAGAGGCTGACCACGGGTTGAAACAGAAAGGCTGGTCTAGCCTTTCTAGAGGAAGTGGGTGTAGGTGTGACTCCCCCCAGGCCACCCCACTGCCGTGGTCACTAGCTAGCAGAGAGCTCACTTCTGCATAGTCGCTTCCAAGTCCCAAAGCATGCTCTTGGACAACCCTGTCCCAAACATCTCGGCAGCCCACGACCCTGGCTGGACCAGGAACTCAGACACCCCTGCCTGGCGTGGTGCAAGGAGCAGATGTGGAAGTGACCCTTCACTCCTTCATGACGGTGCTAAGTCATGCTATGGGCTGTGCCATGCAGATGAGAGAACTAAGACTCGAAGACGAAAATTTTACAAGCTTTGCTCCAGGTCCAGGGCTTAGGCGAGCATGAAGCTGGGAGGTAACCCAGCTCTTCCAAAGTCCTGACCTTTCTTTTCTTTTCTTTCTTTAAACAGCTTTATGAAATATAATTCCCATGCCATAAAGTTCACCCCTTTAAACTGTATGGTTCAGTGGCCTTTAGTGCATTCATGGAGTTGTACGTCATCAAGACAATCTAATTTTAGAACATTCTTTTTACTCCAGATTCAAACCCTGTCCCTGTCAGCCACCATTTCTCACTCCCCACCGGCTCCTGCTGCTCTGGGCAACCTTTAATTTACCCTCTGTCTCCATAGATTTGCCCAATCTGTGCACTGAGTGCAATGGAATGATGGTGTGGTCTTTCATGGCCAGTTTCTTTCATTCAGCATGATGTTCTTTAGGCTTATGTTTAGCACGAATCAAGACTTTTTATGACAGAATATTCCATGGTGTGGATGTCTGGAAACCTTGTTTATCCGCTCATCAGTTCATGGACCCACCTCTTGACTGACAGGAACAATGCTGCCACAAGAACTCAGGGACGCGTTCTGTGGGGACGTATGTTTTCAGTTCTCTCTGGCTTAGAACCAGGAGTGGAGCTGCTGAGTCACTTGGCTTTACTGTACTGTTTCTCAGAATATTTAACAAAATGGGCATTTTCCAACCTTCTTTGGCCAGGAAGCCATATTTCCACAAAGCAGCTCAGAAGACTTTGGAAAAGTCTGATTTAGCCCAACCCCCTCGTTTTGGGGAACCGGAAGCCCAGACGAATTCAGCGACTTGCCGAGATCACACAGGAAGTGAGAGGTGAGACTACCACAGGAAACCAGAAGAGATATGTGACTAGTTGAGGGGGAAAGAGCTTCTTAAGCATAAAGGATACTAACGAAATCATAAATGAAAAGAAAGATACATGCGGCTGTGCACATAAACACTTAAACTATGGAATCTGAAGCCACACATAAACAAAACCAGCAAGCAAGCAATGATACTAAAATCGGCCACCGTGTTCAAACCCTGGCGACAGAGGAGAATGGGGTTGCCAACAGTTCTGAAGCCCAGACCTCACTCACAGGTTGGCTGAAGTTTTAGAAGCTCCCAGGTGACTCCCGTGTGACCTAGTATAAAAATTAGAAGACCCTGTGTTAATATAATGAACAGATAAAGACTTATTCAAAGATCAGTAAGAAGAGGTCCTGTGTTTTGACTGAAGAATAAGCAAAAGACAAACATCTTATTTGTTGGAGAAGAAAGACAAGAAATCCAAAAAATATTTCAACTTTAACTTTACTATTAGCCAAAGAAATGGAAAAGAATACATTTATTAAACACGTACCGGGTTTCACCTATCCTGTGATAACGTATTTAAGCCTTGCAAAAATTCCGTGATGTCTCCCCATCCTACAGATGTACAGATGAAGAAATCCAAGGCCAAGGAGCAGGCCCAAGGTCACAGGGCCTGTAGGGGGCAGGGCTGTAACCACACCCAGCAATCTGCTCCCACCCCCTGTACTTGAACCAGCACACCATGCTTAATCTCCCCAGGGAGGTGCTCTTTTTTTTTTTTTTTTAACCCACCAAATGGGAAACATCAGGAAAGGCGATCCCTCCATGTTGAAGAGGTCAAAGGGAAAGGGCTTTTAGCCACTGCTGGAGGACATTTCCATCAGTACAACCTCTCTGCAAAACCATTTGGCCACACGTAGAGCCTGTCTTAACAGTGCTGAGGCCCTCTGACCCAGGACTTGCCCTTCCAGTAACCTGTGAGTCAGTACAGAGGAGAACACAGGACATTCCAGGCAAAGCACGGTCTTAACTGCATTTCACAAGCTGAGAGAGCTAGGGCTCGGAGACATCAGCACTTTGCCAAGGGGACCTGGGTCACAAGACAAGGGGTTGCCACACAGGCTCTGAGGCCTAGTGCTGAGGACAGTTACCTTTCATGTGATGGTCCAGGACTCAGCAGACTGTCCAGGGGCTGTGCAGAGCTCCGGGCATAGATAGTGTGCAGGCCTGCTCCCTGGGCAGCACCAGCCAAGGAGCCTGTAGGTGCTCGGGCAGGGCCGACTCCCCACATGACCTGAACTCGGAGGCCCCACTGGACCCAGCCTCCACCTTCTACACACCCCCACTCAACTTTACTTGCTCCCCCCTAACCCACAAGGTAGGGTCATGCCAACGACTCCCGGGGCCTGACTAATCCTTTCTCCAGCCCTCCAGTCCCTCCAGATATGGTCGACAACTGTCTCAGTGTCTACAACAGTGTGTGTGATGTGAAATGGCTTCCCAGTAAATACTTGAGCAAGAGACTGGGATCAAACTCAGATTTGCAAAAAAGGAAACCTTTTTTTCCTCTCAAGACTCCTTGGTTTTGTGAAGGAATACAGAGGGATTTTCACAACTTTTGCCTCTGAGAGGGCCTTGAAGAACCTGCATAATATTCTTTTTTAACTTTATTTACTGAGGTGACATTCACATAACATAAAGTTAGCCACTTAAAGATGTACAATTCAGCAGCATTTAGTAGATTACCACCTCTACCAAGTTCCAAAACATATTCTCCATCCTAAAAGGAAACCCCATACCTATGGGGCCATCACTCCTCATTCTCCCCTGCCCCAGCCCCTGGCAACCACCAATCTGTTCTGTCCCTATAGACTTACCTTCCCTGAATATTACAAATAAAATGAACCATATGATTTTTTTTAAAAGCCTGCTTAATGATATTCTCCCCTTTGTATTCCTGTGGCGACCATCCTAATCTTTCCAGAAGCAATGGATGGCCGTGGGTTGAAGCTGGAGGTTGGCAGCAGACAGAGAAGGGGTGAAAGGAAAGGCCACCGATTTAGTTCAACACATTTTCTCCCCATGGAATAGGTTTACTATTATTACTGCTGTTTATCCCAGGATGCCCGTGAAGACACAACCAGCTTGTCACGGGCCTCTCTGTAGACACCATCACACAGCAGTTTTTTGAGTCCTGGAGGGCAGAGTCCCTGGCTTCCTGCTATCTTAACCCCCAGCACCTGGCCCTGGCCCAAGGGTGCTGTTTGATCACCTGAGATCAGTGACAGAAAAAGTTAAATGTTTAATAATTAGTAGTTATCATTCTTCAGTGACCCTTGCCCCCAGCTGTGTCGGCACCTGGGCGGCGGCCTCAAGGGCTGGTTTGAGGAACAGACCTTCGTTGCCTGGCCTGTAGGATGGAGGGACAAACCCGGTGCCTGGAGGGTAGAAACCTGGCTCTCAATTTCTGTGACCTCTGGAAGTCCTTTCACCTTCCAGAGTGTCAGGCTCCTCATCTATAAAATGGCTGCAATTGAAGACTGGGGAGACAAGGGGTCTTCTTAGTAAAGTGACCTGGTTTCATCTCGATTCTGGCGTTTCAGGGCCCATGACAGGCTACAGGGTAGATATGTGGCAAATACAGGCCTTCCTCACCCCCTCAGGTTACATACTGCTTCCCCATCAGACTCACTTCTGGTAACCATACTTTATGCTCCCAAATCAGATGACACAGTATGGCCAGGAACCAGGACACTAGAAATCTGGGTCTCCAGCTGCCATGCCTCTGCCTTGTGTGGGAGTGCTGCACACAGCTCAACAGGGACTCCTGAGGACAGCTGGGGTCACAGTCCCCACCCCCCGGCCTGCCTGAGTCCCCGCCGCCGGGCCCCCCCCCCCCCCCCCCCCCCCCCCGCCAGGGCTAACCTGGCAGATGGCACTCTCCAGCCCTCCCTATACCCCCCTTCTCCCTTCTGTCACCAAGGTGATGCAGGGCATTGGTCTGTAAGAGTGGAAAGCAGGTGCCTGAGCTCTCCCAGGTCCATTAGTTGCTAGGTGGGAAGTTGCCCTGCAGCCTGGAGCCTGAGGTGCAGGCAGACCCCTGTGGAACCCGGGGAGGTCAGCTCCCTTGGAGCCGACTTGGTGGCCTCTGGGTTTGCTGGCCTAGCTCAGTCCCCAGGCGTGCTGGCTGCCCCAGCTCACTCCAAGTGTCCAACCAGCCTGCAGAAGAAGTCTGGCTGGAGAGACCCGCCCCACGGCTCCGGCGGGAACGTGCAGTGGCAGGGAACAGGGTCTTCTTCTGTAAGGCAGAAGACTTGTAGCCCACCGCCTGTCCCCAAATATCCCCACCGCATGCCAGCCACGGGATCTAGAATTCATTTTCAAACACATACAGCTCTCCAGACAGCAGCTTCAACCTCAGAGGGAAGAAGCGAGAGGACAATGACAGGACTTGTGGCAAGTACTTGTGTTCGCATGAACAGGTTCACCAGATTCTTCCTAAGGAACTGACAAACGGAGCACAGAAAGCAAACACTTATCGATTATTTCTTATATGTCAGGTATCACCCTAGATGATTTCACAACAACCCTCTGAGGTGAGAACTACATTGATCTCCCTTTTCTAGACAAGGAAATTGAAACCCAAAGAGGTTCATGAGCTTGCCCGTAACCACAGCTGCCAGGTGTCAGTGCTGGAAGGAACCCCAGTGATCACTGGTCTAAATCTCGTCTTTTACAGATGAAGAAAAGGACGCCCTGGGAAGAGACACGTTTTGCCCAGGGTCATTCCGAGCTGGAAGGTAGGTGGTGAGTGGAGAGGAAAGGTCCCCAGGTCCAGCCGGCTGGTGGTCGGGCTGTGGGCAGTCAGTCAGGATCTGTCCAGGATCCCCCAGCCAGATAGCAAGTGAGGATCCCCAGGGTCCAATTTAATAATGAATTTTGCGGAATTTAAGCTGGGCCCATGGCTGCTGCACCCGAAACTACATTTCCTATGGCCCTTTGCAGTAGGCATGGCCGTGAGGCCAAGTTTAAGCAACCTCATGGGAATGAAAGCACCTCTGGGTCCCTTCCTAAAGCCCAGCTGCAAGGCCTGCATGCCCTCTTCCCTTTCCCCCTGCTTAGGAGATGGTGACATGTGGGGCAGTTGCCTCGGACACACCCAGGTATGGAGTCTCGTGTGGAGAGTGGCACAGCCACCCCACTACTGTTCCCAGGTGGCCTCAGGGCGCAGAACTGCCCCCTCCGGAGAAAAGAGAGTCCTCATGGGTCTCATGCAAGTGATGAAATAGACCACTTGCATATCCATCTCAGAAGGGGTCTGTGCCACTTCTGCCCTGAACTAGCTCCTGGCTCACACCCAACCTCGGGGCCTAGGACAGTGCCTAGACTCCTAGGAAGGTGCCCAGAAGGGGGAAATCCTTGGTGAGCAGCTCCACAGCTTGCCCTGCAGCTCTGCCTGGGACCAGTCCTAAGAAGAACTGCCCTTGACTGCACTGAGTCCAAAGCCACAGACCCTAGAGCCACCGCTCACAGAGGCTGCCCACAGACCAGTGAGCAGATGGAAAGGCCTCTTGGGTTCCCCTGGCCCCATGCCCTGGACTGCTCCAGAAACTGCAGACAGAGCGCAGGGCTGTGTGCTCTTCTGCAGACTTGGCCTTCCTAGCAGCCAATGAGGCCTGACCCGGAAAGTCAGCTCAGGCCTAGGGGATGGAGAGGAGGATGAGAATGGGCAAGTAAAGCAATGAAGGGCAGAAGCCTCCCACCTGAGGTGGGCCTGCCTGGGGCGCAGTCACCTTCCTGCCCTGGTCCAGAGGCAACGGGATTCCCTTCTCTGGTTTCTTTGTTCCGCATCTTAGACTCTTCTAATTCAATCCTGCGGGCACTGATTGAGCACTTGCCCCATGCCAGGCACTTTTCGAAGCTCTTCGGGAGCATAGAGGGAAGGGGATCAAGCACAGCTCCTGCCAGTAATGGAGTGCTGGCTTGGAAGGACCGAGAGACAAACACCCAAGGGAGGACCCACTGGAGGTGAAATAGCCACAGGGGGACCAGACCGGAAGCAGCCTGAGTGTCGGGAGCACTGAGAGAAGTAGGGACTCTGCCTGCTGAAGGCGCTGGTGCAGCCATGGAGAGGGTGGGGTGCGTGGGGAGGGCATTGGGAAGATTTCCTGCAGAGGTAACAAGTGAGCAAGGTGTGAATGATGAGCCGTGTCCCAAAAGGGTTTCAGGGAGGGAGGGATTCCAGGTAGAGGGGAGGTAGGGGAGCTGTCTGAGCAAAGTCTGGAGGCTGGGGCACGAAGGCCAGGCTTTGGGTCACAGAGGCAGAGCCGGGGGCCCAGGGGAGGATGGCAGGGACAGTTGTTGGCCAGGTGTGGTTTACTTCTAATTTTCAGCTTAGCAAGAGCTGACCCTCAGCTAGACCTTGAAACCAAGGAGCTGGGCAGATCTTGCTGTTCTCTTGCTGTTTACCTTGGAGGGCCATTTATCTCTCTGGGCCTCAGGTTCCTAGTTCATGAATGAGGGGCACTGGGCCGTGGTAAACAGCCCAGGAGCCACCACAGGAGGAAGCTGTGTGGGAGGTGTGTCTGTTGTCTTTGGGGACTCAGGTGCCAGGCTTTGCTCTGCCCCAGGGTCCCTGGCACCTGTTGGGCTGGCAGCCTGACTCCCCAAGGTCCCACCCCTGGGGCCTGGGGCTCTCAGGTCTCTCTAAAGGTGAAGTGTTGACACCAGCCAGGCCCCTGTGGACATTTCCCACCAGCTCTTCCTCCTCTTCCCGGGTGCAGATGACAAATGGCCCCTGGCAGCTGCAGAGAGAAAGAGCCTTTGATGAAGGGGCGCTGGGAGGGGCTCGGTTTTATTTGTTGACTATAAAAATGTCAGCTTCTTTGGGCAGTTTCTTGAATCAATATTTGCTGTTCTGAGGCTGAGTTCAAATGCTCAGTAATCCACTCGGCCTGCTTCTTCCTCCCTCGCCTCACTCACACCCACAAAGGTTTGGCAGGGCCCCCCCGCTGCCCGGCCGGGGGAGCCTGCTCCATGCCCTCCCACACCGCCCTCAGAGGGGGCTGCCCCCACAGCCCGGGGCTCCCAAGGTAGCGCCCTGGAAAGGAAGGTTCCTGGAAAAAAGATCTCTCTGCTTGTTCATCTCAAAAACGGGCAGATTTATAACATCTGCTACTCAGGGGACGTAAGTGCAAATCAAAGACGGACTGTGCAAGTTTCCACCAGCTGTCACGCCGCGCAGCGTCACCGTGCCTACGATGGTGACAGTGAGGACGGTTCGCCCAAGATTCCCAGGTGTCGGCCGCTGTCAAGTGAGCGGACAGCAGATTCTGCAGGGCTTTCCTTAGGAGACGCCACCCCGGGGGCTAGTTCCCCAGCTCCGGCAGCCACCCGCCGTGGGCTTCTTTCTGTAAGGACCCCGAGAATGTTAGTGGAGAAACACGGGGCTCTGAAGGAAGATGGATCCTTGATTCTCCACGTAGGGCTGTGTGCCCTTTGGCCAGTTTCTTAACCTCACTGAACCTCAGATCCCTCCGCATGATGGGACAAGGTTTGCCCTGCAGAGGTGTCGTGGGGCTTAAAGAGAGCAGGCTTAAAACAGCTCTAGGGGCACCTGGCACTTAGTGGGGTTTTCCCAAGGGTTCATTCTCCTCCTGCATGGATGGTGCCTCCCAGTCTAATACGATTCTCTCCCTCTCGCATGGCGCATGCGCTGAGATATGCCATCCTGGGTACTGAACTATACCCTCCGGAGACACTGTGAGGCTACTTCCCTGGCTTTTGAGACGCTCCCATTATATAAAGACTGCTTTCATGCTCCTCTGCCCCTTGCCTTTGTTTGGCTTCTGATTTGGCTTGGCTGCCAGAGCTGGCAAGAAGCTCCGTACCTGCAGGGTATAGGGCACAGCTGTCCTCCAGGGGCAGGTGGAAGCCTGGTGTCTGCGGGGCCTTAGGGTGAGGGGTGCAGGTCGGGTCTGACTCACACGGTGCCAACACCGGGCTCATAAACATCACTGCCGAGGGACACAGGGCTCCACAGACTCTTCTTACCCATTGCTGTTGGCCGTGAAGCTCTGCCCAGGTGGCCCATATTTCTGAGGAGGCATCATGGGGGAAAGTCCCAAGTCCCGGAGGCAATAAAAAATGGTGTAGTTATTTCAGAAAACTGGAAGTTTCTTTAAAAGCAAACAAACAGGGGCACCTGGATGGTTCAGTTGGTTAAGCAACTGCTTTAGCCCAGATCATGATCCCAGGGTCTTGGGATCAAGCCTCATGTTGGGGCTCCCCAGGGAGCCTGCTTCTCCCTCTCCCTCTGTCACACTCCCTGCTCATTCTCTCTGCCTCTCAAATAAATAAACAAAATATTTAAAAAAATAAAAGCAAACATACACTTGCCCTAATCTGATTCTGCAGTAAACAACAATAAAGCCACACTGTTACCCTTCATCGTGTTTGAGATGCATTTTCAAATGTATCTTTGAAGACTGAAGTCACAGAAGTAAGTGGCTGAATTGGTTAATTCAGGGAGACTTGAAAAAGAACTGTCTTCGACTTCCTAGTCTCCTGTCCCCAAAGACAATCATTCTTCAAACCTATTAGTTTTTTTTCTTTTAATTTTGTTTATATTCAGTTTTTCAGATTTTTCAGTCTAATTAACTTCTCACTGTGGAAGGAGGGAACGTAGGTCTCTCTAACCAGCACTGCGGCTCATACCAATCATCTCTCTCCCAGCTGTTCTTCCAAGGCAGCTCTAACTCTGTTCATTGGGTATTTAGTATTTACAGTGTTATGACCACACCCTATTAACGGCTGAGCCACACCCTCGACTATCATTATTTTGTCATTTCTGTCATTTCACTACTTCGAGTTTTTTATGTAAGATCATTGTTTAGTTATTTCTTTTCAGCTTAGCCCAGATCCTCTAAAAAGTAGAGTCTGAAGGCAAATTAAAGTGCGTCAACTTTATTCGGGAGATGTAAATCCAGGAAGTGAGGATGAGGGTAAAAGGAGGAAGGAGAGGGGGGAAGCAAGGCAAAGTGGTGTGTTAGCACGCGCCAGAGTGCAAAGAACCACCAGCAAACAGAGCAGGTTGCTGTGCGGGCATGTTCATCTGCACCTGTAATTTCCCCAGGTGAGCGGACAGGTGAAACTGTGCCCCGGTGTCCTCTACGGAAGAATTGATCTGCCCGCCTCCTTCTTGTCTCCGGTCTCTCATCAGGTGAAATCACCCCCTGTGAATCTAGTCCCTTGCACTTCCGGGGTGCATTATCCAGTGCCCTCACCGGCTGCCCACTTGGGGTGCCAGATCCCCCCACCTGGGATATAGCCTTTCACCAACCCTGGAAGTCACAGAGGAGACGAAGCCTGGGAGACTGGCTGCTTGGCTGGGCTGCAGGAATGGCGAGCCAAGGCTCACAGAGCTTGTCCGATACTGTCGTCCGTATATATGACTAACGCAACCAGGCTCTCAGCTAACCGTCTAAGACTGCCCTCAATCACTCAGACACATCAGGTTCTCTATTAGTTCCAACTTCCTGGAGATCTGCCTCTGAATGCTTATAACCTGCCACACTCAGGACTGGCACACAGCTGCTGTCCTAAAAATCTCCTTTCGTTGTCATTGCCATAAGATGGGGCACTGGAGATGCCTGGGTGGCTCCGTTGAGCCCCCGACTCTTGATTTCAGCTCAGGTCATGATCTCAGGGTCATAAGATCGAGCCCCTGCATCTTGGTAGGGCTCCACACTGGGCTGGGAGTGTGCTTCTCTCCCTCTGCCTCTGCTCCTTCCCTCTAACTCGCTCCCTCTCTCTTTAAAATAAATAAATAAATCTAAAAAGAAAAGAGATGGGACTCTGATTTCCTGAATCTTACGTTTCCTTCCTTTTGGTTCATGCTCTCTTTTAGTAGAAGACCTCCTCAAAAATGGAGAATAGTATGCATAGGGTATAAACTAGTTCAATTTGAGTGTTGGTATTAAGCCTCAGCCTCTAGAGGGCCAAAGAGCCAAATCCATGCTCCAGCGTAACAATTGGCATCCATGAGTTTGTAACAATCAATAATCATGTGACCTTGAGAGTTACCATCATATACAATTCGTGCAAAAATGTCAGTCATGTGAATAAGTTATGCCATTCAGCTTATTGTTACTATTAGAATATTCGTCTTTGAGGGTAATCATTTTAGATGTATTTTGGAGTATAAATCTCCTTGTGTACTTTGTATGTTTTAATTCTATAAATAAATCTATAATTATTCTATAAATAATATCATAAATAATAAGTCAAAAATAAATATATATCTATTATTACAAAATTGAAATGCTATAAGAATGAGTAATTTTACATGCAAAAACAGTTATTAAAAACAAATAGCTACATATATAGAAAATAGAATGTCAGTTGATATGAAGGGTAAGATAGAATGGGTTAGAAGGATAACTGTAAGAAGAAATTTATGAACCCAATAAAAAGTTACCTACCACAAGAAAGAATAATAGAGCACTATTCAGATTATTATAGAATAGCTTGATGTACTAGCACTCATAATACTGACAAAATAAACTTTAAGAACTATATTTAGCTTTCAGTTATTTAATTCCACTTAAGCCAAAGGTATTTCAAGAATACTTGTTATGGCTTTTGAGGAGGTACTTTGTCCCCTCAACATTTCATAGGAAGGAAAAACCCAAACCATGTACAACACCATCCACAATAAACCATCTTCTTCTATCTAGACACAGTATATAAATAATGTATAAAAAAGAAATTTTTTTAGAAAAAAAATGAGTTAAACAAAATACATTTTCTTTTCACTTATCAGATTTCAAAGTGGAGACACCATAAGAGTGCTTTAAGATAATTTCTCATAGTTTTGAGTCCTTGGAGAAAAATGTAAACAATATACTTGTTAAAAGAACTAAATAGACTGACATCAATTTTCAATGATCAAAGATGAGATATTTTTGAGATTTCTTTAAGCAATGAATTCCAGGTTGAATGAAAAGAACTAGGATACTAAACTAGAACTAGGATAAAAAAAAGAACTAGGATACTAGGATACCTCATTGTCTGCTATGCAGAAAAGGCAATATTGGTAATCCTTCTGATATTAATATAATAATGCCAGATTTTTTTTGATTAGTATTTCCATGGTGTACCTTAATCCATTTTATTGCTTTTAACATTTCTTATCCTTATATTTCAGTAGACTCTTCTGACAGTATCATATAGCTTAATATTTTTGTTTTTTAAAATCCTGGCTGACAATCTTTGCTTTTAATTACAATGTTTAGTTCATTTATATTTAATGTAACTGTTGACGTATTTGGGGTTAAATCTGTCATATATATGTATATATAGATATTTACATATATATGTACACGTTCATATTTACATATATATATATTTATCATTTTTTCTTTACATTCCACAACGCTTTTTTTTCTTTTTTAAATACCCTTAGAATTTACAACAGGAGTCTTGGACTTATTATAGTCTTCCATAAATTAGTATCTCTACTACTTCAAGATACAGTACAGTATTGTGATATAATAAAATACATAAATATTTTGGTCTCCATCCCCAGCTCCTGATCAGCATTCCTAAAGCCCTTTTAAATTCCTAAGCAATAAAGGTGCTACGAACACTTTCTGTCCTAATATTTGGTCTTTGATTCTGGTTCCTAACAGAGTTCCCATACCCATTAGAATTTCCTGGGTGATAGAAACATCTTCTGTTCTAATAAGGTGACTCTTGGTGGGCTTCAGGGTGGGGAAGGGTCAGCAGGACCAACTAAAAAGCTTGGAATTTTCATCCCTACCCTCATCCTCCAGCAAAGAAAGAAGGACTGGAGATTGAGTTACTAATCAGTCATGCCTATGTGATGAAGCCTCAATAAAAATCCCCAAGCTAGGGGGTTCAGAGAGCTTCCAGGTTGGTGAACACAGCTATGTGCTGGGAGGGGCGTGCACCACAACTCCAGAGACAGAGGCTCTTGCTTTCAGGACTCTTTCTGGGTCTTTCTGAGTATCTCTTCATCTGGCTAGTCATCTATATCCTTTATTACATAATAAACCAGTAAACATAAGTGTTTTCCTGAGTTCTGTGAGCCATTATGGGAAATGATCAAACCTGAGGAGGGGGTTGAGGAACCCCTGATTTGTAGTCACGTCAGACAGAAATGTGGGTGACCCGAGGTCTCACGCTTGCTCTTGGTGTGTGAAAGGAGGACAGTGTTGTGCGGCTGAACCCTTAACCTGTGAGACCTGACTTCAGGCAGATGGCGTCTGAACTAGACGGAATCAACAGACACGCAGCCGGTGTTGGAGAATTGGTCTGTGGGAGAAAAAAATCCACAGGTTGGGTGACCAGAAGTATTGGTGCAAGTAGTAGTGAAAGAAAACAGTAGAAGCAACCATTGTGTTTTTCCTTTTCATAAGGTGAGGACTTTCAGGAATTAAACTACTTAAAGTTGCTTGTCAAGGAGTAAGGCTGGGGCACGGGAGTGGGGAGAGGCAGTCTTACCAAGAGAAGGGCAAAACTGATAGGAGATGCATTCATAGAATAGAAAACCGATCTTTAGATTGACAGCAGCAAAATCACAGTGAAGATAGTAAGTGACTTAGGAATGACAAGCAAAATATTTTGCACACATTCTCAAGTTTGTGTATTAAGAATGTAAGTATAACTATATTTTAACAGAATTACAGACTGAAGCAAAAAGATAATGGGCCATTTTCATCAGTCTTCAGCAGAAAAGAAACTGCATGACTCTGGAATTGTTTTGTCATGTACTTATGGGAGATGGTCAAACAGATGGAACAGCAGCTATTGCCTATAAAAGATGGCTTGATTTTTTTTTTAAATGACTTAGTCTTGTAGGTGTCAGGTAATAATACCAACCTAGTGGGATCAGCTCACACCCACTGGTTGATTGCAGAGAAATTAATTCATTTGCTAGACTCTGCTAGAGAAGTAACTGAAATGAAAGACCTTGAGAGGACAACTTTTTCTTTTTCCTTTTCTTTCTTTTTCCCTTCCTTCCTCCCTTCTGTTCCCTTTTCTTTCTTCCTTCCTCCTTTCCCTCCCTCCCTTCCTTTCTGCCTCCTTCCTTCCTTTCTTCCTTCCTTTGAGAGCTCACCCATGCACATGGAAACTGGAGGATGGGGCAGAGGAAGAAGGAGAGAGAGAATCCCAAGCAAGCTCAACACTCAGCACAGAGCCCAACGGAGGGCTCCATCCCCCGACCCTGAGATCAAGACCTGAGCTGAAATCAAGAGTCGGACACTTCCCTGAGTGTGTCACTGAGCCACCCAGGCGACCCAGAGAACAACTTTTTCTTAAATTATGCCTGTTTCAATTCCTCCTGTCATTCTCCTCCAGGGAAGATGCTGAAATTGCCACAACACACAATAAAATCTTAGATACAGGTTAACATTTATGGACTTTGTTATTCTGAAATCCAGTTCTGTCATTTCATTCCCATACCTGTTTATCCAAGGTTTTGAAGAAAATACACATTTGTGTGAGCGAAAATTTGCTTTCCTATGAACATATTCTGACAGTACAGAACTTCCGTTTTTTTGGACTGCTTCCAAGAAATAGCATCTTCATCAGCAGCCTAATCTTCAAGTAGGAGTTGAAAAGGCAATAAGCATTATTTGAGTTACTATAGAGAAAAGAAAAGATTAATCACTGGAGAACAACGTCACCATAAGTGGTGCCCCGGGCCAATGAGGAGACACTAAAACTAGCTTTCTCCACCACCCAAACTCAGTGGAAAGCGAGCATCTGTTTGTATGACAGGCATAATGACCACAGGAACAGTCGAGCAGCTTGAAGTGCCGACAAAGCCTTCTCCCTGCATTATAACCTCAGACTTTAAACGTCGACCTCTGAGGCTCTTTGCGTAAAGTTATATTAATACGTAAACTTGACCGATAAAATTTCTGATCTAGTCACGTGTCTCAGATGGTGATTTTTGGCTTTGGCCAAACGCCGATGTTAGCTTCGCCATTTCGCAAGCACCATTTCCTCAAGTGGTACCTTTGCAAAGACCTTGCTTGTCCTGAAAATGTCCTTATTTGAGCCTCGTGCTTGACAGTGTGGCCAAATGTAAAATTCTAGGTTGGACATCGCTTTCCCACAGAATACGCTGGAAAGCAATGACCCATATGTTCTCTCTTCCAGGCTGACGTTCAGGAAATCCAAACCCATTCCTGGTCCTTTTAATATGACTTTTGTACTCTGCCTCTCTTTAGAAGCTCTTCAGGTTTTTCTGTTTGCTTACAGTGTTCAGAAACGTCACGGTTCCAGAGAGGTAGTCTTTCATTTTTGTGACGGGCGCCGAGACCATCCTCTCAAATGTGTAAGTTCGTGTGTTTTAGGTTGGGGAAATTCTCTTTATTTCTCTGATAACCTCCTCTTCTATTTTCTCTTTCTCAGGAACCACTGTTATTTGGATGTTGGGTTTTTTCTCAGGAAAAAACCGAGGCCACTGGGTCTACACTGCCCACTGGGACCTACACTGGAGAAAATCCGTGAAAATCCAAATGCAAGGCTTTATGTTTATCTCAAATTGTTCTTTATTTGTTGGGGGGGGGGGGCGGAAAAAAACCTTTACAAAAAGAAGTAGCAAGACGAGTGGGAGGGGAACAATGGAAACAGAGGCTGGAGTCAGCCCCATTCTCTCCACTGACTCTCTTTTCACCCAGACAAGCTCACACCTGCCAGCAGAAAGAGAAACCGGCCCACACCCCACGGGCCGGCTTCCTTGCCCTCAGCTTTGAGTGCTCTCGGGCGAGCCACGTCAGTTTCTGGGTCGCTGTCTCCTCATCAGTGAAAGGAAATGTGAAAAATAATATCCGCTCGGCCTACTGAAATAATAGGCTCTCCTATTATTTTCAGGTGAGGTGTGAAGAACTTTGGAGAGGAGGGACTTGGAATCAGCCAATCTTGGTTCATGTGGGAGGAATTTTTATTACAGTAACAGTGGAGTCGGTTGTTTTTTTTAAATACTCTGTGTGTGTGTGTGTGTGTGTGTGTGTGTGTGTGTCTCAGTCTCCAGTGTTCATTTAGTTTCCGAGAGAGCATAGCCTCAAATGACAATTGCCAAGAGGTTGATTTTCAACGGGGGAGACTGAACAGCCCCCTCCCTGGATGGCAGGATCGGAAGGCCCAGACTGCCTGGGGCACTCATTATGTCACTTGTACGTAAAGAAGCCCAGCCCCTCATAGTTCTAGAGGCCTTGATGTGGAGCTCTGCATTCTGGCCTGGTTTTGGCACAAGCACTACGCTTCCCGGTTTGAGATCAGAGGCCTGTCGCTGTCATTTTGACTGGAAGGGCATGGGCACTGTTGGCTTTCTGTCGGGATGACGGAGAAGATGTTTTCATCTCCCCGGCCCGCCCCTCCCTGGTCACTGGTCCCTGGTCACTGCCACAGCCCCAGCTCAGGCCCAGAGCGTGGTGAAGCTTCCTGCCCCAACCCTCTGGGTGCACCCTCCACGCTGGGCAACTTCACCTTCCCCAAAGCTCTGGTTTGACCCACCACTCTCTCACAGTAAACCCCTCCATGAGGGTACTTAACTTATGCCTTATCCTTTAGTCTCGCCTTGCGTAAATAGCCCATCCCTGTTCTAGTTGAAACTGACCATTCTTGTCATTCCTCATTCCAGCTTTTAGAAAAGAATTAATCAAGTCATTCTCTTTATTTCCCATTTTTCTGTCTCTCCACATTTGGAATGCTCGTGTGCTATTTCTATGCTTCTAGTAGTTCCTTTCAAAGTTTACTATACGTATTTAACCCAAAATCTTACGGCGGGGGGGGGGGGCGGTGCTCAACCTTCTTACCCATCCACCCCATTTCTCCTGTGCTCAACCTTCTTACCCATCCACCCCATTTCTCCCTCTCTGAACTCTCACACTGCTGTTCCGAATAGTCAGCTCCAGGGAAAAACCTGTTTTGAGTTTATGGATATAGTGACCACTTACTTGCTTACCGTTTTTTCTGGTCATATACCATCCTGTTGGCATCATTTTCTTCCTTGAAGAATAGTTCCTCTTTAGAATAGTTCTCTTGGTGGTAAATGCTCTCAATTTTGCATCCTGTAGATACTTGGCCCTTATTCTGAAACAGTCCCTTTAAAAAAATTTTTTTTTTAATTTATTTGACAGAGAGAGAGAAAGAGAGAGAGGTAGCAAAAGAGTGAGCACAAGCGGGGGGGGGGGGGGCAAGCAAGCTCCCCGCTGAGCGGGGATCTTGACCTGAGCAGAAGGCACACGCTTAACCCACTGAGCCACCCTTTTGTGGAGGGCACAGATCTAGGTGGACCGCTCTTTTTGCTCGACCGGTTATGGTCAGTCTCCCGGCTTCCATTGTTCTGCTGAGAAGTTGGCTTTCTTCTAACCGTCCTTTTCAGGGGGTCTGTGTTTTCTGTCTGGTGACTTTCAAGGTCTTCCCTCTGTCTTTGATGTTTTGCCATTTCAATGCAGTGTGTCTAGGCATGGATTTGGTTTTAATTTATCATCCTTCCCTATGTTATGTGTTCTGGATCTATGGGTTCACAGATCATTCAGTTTGCATCATTTCTGGGATCTCCTAGTAGCAATCACCTCTGTTCCATTTTATCTTGATTCTCTTTCCAGAACTCCAATCAGGCATAATAGGCCTTATTCTATCTTTGATGCCTTTAACTTCTCTTTCATTTTCCCCATATTCTTGTATTTCTTTGCTGTGCTCTGAATGAATTCCCTTTCAATGTGTCATCTCATTTTCTGTTTAATTTAGTGAATATGGTTGTCATTGCAGTGGTTACACTTTTTATTTCGATAATTTCCATGTCTTTGTTTTTCAGATCTGCCTGTCATTTTTGTGGCCCTTCTGTAGTAAACTTCTCTTTGTAACTGCATCCTTGCTGGGGATAAGACAGGAAGAGGGGGTCAAAGAATTTCCATTCACGATGGAAACTTAGAAATCCTCAGAATGAAATGACGGCATAATCACCACATTTTAAAACTTTTGCAATGCCGCATGTGGGATGTTTGGAAACTTTTCTACCTGAAACACCTGCCTCAGAAAAGAGGAAAAGGTGAGACTTAATTGGGTGAGACTCCCCTCCATGGCAGAACAGAAACCCCGAAGAAAACAGGAGGTAAATAAAGATAGGCGTGGAAATTAATGAACTAGAAAACAAAGAAAAAGGGAATGAGGAAAGCTCAAAGCTGGTTCTTCTGGAAGCATGATCTATCCTCACTGTCTTACACCCATGATTTGGTTTTTACCTCATTAGGCTCCTGATGTTGCTCCAGCAAAGGAAGTTCTAATAATTTCCTACAGACTAAACCTGAACAAACTCTTGGGAGTGCTCATCTGCTTGGCCTTCTGCCTGGCCATGGTGTTTCTGACCAGTCCCTAAAGTTCAGATCCAACTGCCTGCTCAGCGTCTCCACTCAGGTTCGTCTAACAGGCACTTGAAATTTGGTATGCCCATACCCGAGCCCCTGACATCCCCGCCCAGAGCCTCACTCCTCTTGCTATTTCCCTTTATCGGAAAGGTCAACTCTATTTTTTGTTCCTTAAACTGAAAATACTCCCTAAGTCCTCCTTGCTTCCCTCCTTGACCTTTTACGGCCACAATAATCTCTTCAACACACAAAGTCAGATGATCTGAGTCCCTGTTCAAATCCTCCCGTGGCCTCCCATCACCCTCAGAACACAACCCAAACTCCTCACCTGGCCCCTGCTTGCCTTTCCACCCACCATTCCTCTCATTCACAGGTGGATCCTGCCACTGGCCATCCGTCATGCTCCTACCCCAGGGCCTTTGTGCTTGCCGGTTCTCTCTGCAGGGAATATTCTTCCCCCCAGAGTTCCCAGGCTCACTCTGCCACTTTATTCAGGTCTTTGCTCAAATGTCTCCACCTCAGAGAGGACTTCTTTAATGCTGTACTTGAAATGGAACACACAGGCCTCCCCTGTGTGCACTCAGCTATGTGTCCCCCGCACCTTATTTTTAATTTAGAACACTCACCATGGCCAACATGGCAATATGTTTATTCCTCCGTTGGCTGCTGTCTCTCGCCCATCCCCACCCAATGGAATGCCTACAAGCACTTGGGACTTCATCTGTGCTGCTCTCACCCCTGGACTCTCAAGCCTAGCACAGTGCCTAGGACACCATGGAGCTTAATAAATATTTGCTGAATGTGTGCATGGATGATTAAGAGTGAATAAATAGACGTGCCTGGGATATGACAGAGATACAGAAGAGTGTGCAGGGTTGGGGGAGGAAGGGTTGTTTTAACTCTCTAAGGCCACCTCCTGCAGAAAGCCTTCCTGACTCCCAGCTGAGGGGTCTTACCCTCGCTGCCCTCAGCACGTCATGTCTTTTCATGGAGTTTATTCTACCTTTGGATGTGTTTTGACTGGGCTCTTCTTGAGAATGGGGACTGACCTCGTTCCCCTCCATACCCCTGGTGCCCAGCTGCACCACAGGACAGAAGCTTGCTCAGTGCTTGCTGCGCTGGATGAAACCCACACTGGCTACACTACGTCTCCTTGAACCTGGCTTTCATCTAATTGTTAGCCGAGGCACCTGCGCCAACGCAAGCCAGGTCTAAAACTTATTGACAAAAAGACTAGATGGGATAAAGCCCTTTCAAGGGTGAGTTCCCTGATTCAGATCATCTGAAAGCAAAGTAGAAATGGCAATATCATGATAAGTCCTGAGGCCAGGGACTAAATATAACAATCTTTGTAAATCCTCCAGTAACTCGGCATTAATTATGACACAGTGTGCTTTGTAAGTAAACAAAGGTTGCATGAATGAATTTGACAAAAGCTTCCAGTCTCTCTCTCTCCTCTCTCATTTTTTTTGTGTGTTTGTTTCCTATTTGCGAATTGTCTCCAATGACAAACTCTAGGACCCCTTCAAGTTAAATTTTTTAAAAATTCTAGTTCCTTTTTAAGTGGAGGCTGTTGGTTCTTAGACCCAAGGTGAGAGCTAAGGGAAGCTTCAGTCACCCTGTGGCTAAAGGGTGCTGGGGGGGCCTCTGCCCTTTGCAGCCTCTGCTCTCCTGATGTTGCTGGGAAATAGGAGATCTCTTTTGGCATCTTCTGGCTCCTGGAGGGACCACAGAGACACAAGACTCCCTATCTTACTTTACAGCCTACTGTGCTGGCCAGCAAACACCTGCTGCAGGCTCTTGAGGGCACTGGTGGCGGACCTCTCCAGACACCCTCCCTTGGGCCCCACCACACAGGGGAGCTGAACCGATCCTAACCTGCACTGGGCTGCCGCTGGGGAGGAAGAAGGAAAGGACTAGAGTAAGAGAGGAGTAACCTGTGCTATATAAATCACAGGTGTTTGCCAAGTGGAAAAATAGCCAACCCTCAGAATGTTTCATTTTATGTTTCTTAGAAACATTTCATTAGAGGAGGAAAATGAAACCATGCCCACGGGAGCCAGGTGTAACCTGCTTCCCTCCATCCTGCAGACCCAGGGCTGCCTTTCCCGGGTACTTGGGCTGAAGGGTGCCAGGCTCTGAATGCCCAGGGCAAAAGGCCCGCCTTTGTGTCACATGCTGCCCTTGTCAAGAGGTTATCCTTAACGTGCCTGGGAGGCCTCTGGTCCTCTGCTCATTTCAGAGCTCTCTGGAGTATCGTGCTCAGTGTAGTGTCTAGAATGCTCCTCTTCTGTTGCTCCTTCCTCCGGGCCCCAAAGGAGGCTGTCTGAGCCGGATGTCTGAGCTCTTGGCTGGGCAGTCTGGAGCTCCAGCCGGACTCCTCTAGCCCTGGCCACACACTTGGACCAGGATGGGGAAGAAGGGGCCCACCCAGCTCTGAAGGAAATGGCAGGGTCCCTGTCACCTTCCCAGTGGACACTGATTCTGGGGGCAGGTTGGCTTTGTGCTGTGAGCTAAGGTGGCTGGAGCTGGGCCCACAGGCAGGCTCTGTCAGCCATTGTCGAGGTGGTCCCATCTAGTGGTTAGCAGCACACGTTCTCATCTCAGAGGACCACGGGGAGCTACTTAGTCACTCAGAGTCTCAGGTTCTTCATCTGAACACGGGAGTGACCCCAGCACCTACCTCGTGCTTTGTTGTGAGGATTATACAAAAGGATCCCTGTGATGTGATTATCGGGGTGCCCCTCATTTCAGAAGGCCATGGGATACACGGGTGTAAATGTTGAGCTGAATAACAAGGGCCTGAGTGACAGAGGGATTTCTTGTCCCCATAGTAGGTAGGCGGCTGCCCTGGTCTGTGAAAGCTGCGGGAGGCTAGGAGTCTGTTGAGCAAGGCTGGAGCTGGGACTTGTCAGCCTGGCCTTGGGATGCTGTGTGGGACAAGCTATTTGATCTCCACGACCACCCTCTTAGAGGTGTATGATTATCTCATTTCTCACATGAGAGGACACAGCCTTCAGGATGGTAGATCCGTGGCCCGTGGTCACACAGTGAGTGCGTACGGGACCTGGGATTTGAACCTCCAGGGTCTGACTTAAAAGATTATTGGTCTTTTCTATTGTTGCTGCTTGCCACATCCAGACGGCCTTCCAAGTTTTAGGGAATTCCTTGAGATGTGAGTCCCAGTGGGCAAGGCTCCTTCTCCCTGCTTAGCCAGAGTGAGCCACTGGACCCCTCGCCACTATTTACCCCAAACACAAACTTCAAACTCCACATGGTGTTCCAGAGCAAGGGGTCATGAAGAACAAGTCGCGGTAGTCTCACAGTGCGGGCTGTGTCTGCCAGGGGGCTCCTGCTGGGGGGTTTTGGCGGCCTGGCTTCCTGAATGCCTGGTTCCCACCCACTGTCCTAGCCAGTGCCTCCAGCTTCCTGCAGGTTGTCTGAGTCCCTGTGTATCCTTGTCAAAAATATCTTTTCATTTAAGTGGCCAGATTCAGCTCCTGGTCCTTTCATGGAAGGACACTGACAGACATAGGCCTAAAGCCACATGAGGTGGCTCTTTGAGGTAGGACGTCTGCCTACCTTGACGAGGAAAAGGAGCAGGGGCTGCGTCAGGTCCTCCATGCAGGACAGGGGTGTGGTTGGCTGCCTTTGACTTCATCCTTTCTGGCTTGAAATGCCCTTCACTAGGTGCAGGAGTGAAGGCGTTCTTGTTGGGCCCCGTACCCTCAGCTTCGCTCCAGTCAGGAGACATGGCAGTATGGAGGGTTAGGAGTCAGCCCTGGACATCCACCCCCACCATCAACAACGCCCTTTACCCATATATATCTCATGCTCTTCTGGACGCACAATACCCACTTCCCCACATTGTCTCCTCCATCCCTGGGCACACACTGCCTGTATCCGTTCTGGGGCCCTCTGGCTCCTCTGGCCCAGGTTACTTCCCTCCCCTGTCAGCCCACTGAGCTGCCTGTGAGCACAGAGAGCCTACAAAGTGCAAGGTCAGACGTGAGACCCTGGGGTGCCCCTGCCAGCTCCCAGATCCCAGAGGTCAACAAGGCAGAACCCTGGAAGGCCCCGTTCCTGCTCCCACCTGAGCCTGTGCTTTTCTTCCCCCTCCTCCTTGGGATGCTCCGGGGCTTTCTGCTTCCCGAGGGGGTGCAGGGTTGTGAGGGGAGTGGATGAGCCAGCCTCCGTATCCTGTGTGTTGTATTCTCTCCTGGGCCTTCAGAGAGGACAGCCCGAGCTGCCCCTCCCCAGCCTGGGGTTGTAAGCAGAGGCCTTGCCTTCATCCTGCCTCTTCCGTGCTCAGGGCAGCGCCCAGCGGTGTCCCACAGGTGCGTGGAGGACTGAGGGGTAGCCCGAAGGACAGGGAACCCAGGTGGGCAGCTGAATCTGATGCCCTCTCCTGCACAGTGGAGGAGTGTCCTAGCTATTTCTTCCCTATCACCAAATGCCCTGCGGTCAAAGGTGGCCTTGAGTGTGGGCCTGATTCTTAGGGTTTCACGCCTCCTAAATTTGGGTCTGACGATCTCCTGCTGGCTTTCAGTTCCCAAATGCTTTTAAAAGTGATTTTTCTTTCCTTTTTAAAATTCCACTCAGCATTTTAAATGGTCGCAGGTGTGAGCATTGATGGAAGCCAGTTGATGGAGTTGTTACCATAGATGATAAAATGAGGTGGTTTCCCTAACTTTCCATGTTCCCCCTTTTCTGTGAAACTATTTCTTACACTTTCTCTTGTCTCCTTTCTCCTTAAATCCCCACATCTTCTTCCCCATCCCCAGTCTGGCTAGTAGCCTCGCGTCCTGGCTCACTGGGAGAACAGAAGCAGGCGGGGGACAGCTCAACAGGCCCTCGCCTCCCAGTCTCCTGCCCACATTGTCCTGGACACCCCACCGGTGCTCGGGGCACAAGGACCGGCCTCCACCTTCTCCTGGGAGGGAGGCTGCGGCCTCCTCCTGCATCCCTGACCGCATAGCCGTTGCCCACCTAGCGCCTGGCTGCATCAGAGTCTCCCTCCATCCTGATGTTTCTGTGGGAACACGAACAAGTCGCAGTATCTCCTTCTCAAAGAAAGTCTGTCCCTGATCCTGTCCCTCTTGTGTCTGGGTACCTCCTGCTTTTAGGCTCCTCACTGCAGCAAAACTCCTTTAAAAAGTTGACGCTGGGGGCACCTGGGTGGCTCAGTGGGTTAAAGCCGCTGCCTTCCGCTCGGGTCATGATCCCAGGGTCCTGGGATCAAGCCCCGCATCAGGCTCTCTGCTCTGCGGACAGCCTGCTTCCTCCTCTCTCTCTCTGCTTCTCTGCCTACTTGTGATCTCTGTCTATCAAGTAAATAAATAAAATCTTAAAAAAAAAACAAGTTGACACTGTGTCCTCCTCTTCCCCTCCCACTTCGTCTGGACCCCACCCCGAGCTGGCCTTTGTCCCCCACCCACCCACAGACACGGTTTTGTCAACGTCACCGATGATCTCCGTGCTGCCTAGCTCCGTGGTCAGTTCTCGGCCCTGGTTTTCCTAGAGCCGCCCGGGGTGGCGTCTCACCGGCGGCGCGCTGTGCAGCCAGGGTGTGTTCCCTTGCTCTCAGGCTCTCCCGGGGCTTCCCGGGGACCCCAGCCCTGGAGTCCTCTGTGAGCACGCGCCCCCTGTGTGAGCTCAGCGCATCAAGCTGCGCCGTGCGCACCACGGGTCAAAGTTAAGCACTCCCTGCCTCCCTCCTTGAGCTCCAGGCTCACGCTGTCCACCATTTACGTTCCCCACGCGCTTCCATGTCCAGCAGGAACTGCATATGCGCAAGAGCAGAGGCCTCGGTGCGCCTGTCCCAGACCTTCCGCTTTCCCATTCAGTACGTGGTAACCCCATTCTGCTGGGTGCTCGGGTCACATGAGCCGACCTTGACTTCTTCCATTCACGGTCATCACCAACGAGTGAACAAATCATGTTGGCTTCACCTTCTGAATACTGACCAAATCACAGCCCTCATTGCGGGTCTGAGTCAGCCATCGTTCCTCACCAAGATTATTTCAGCAGACTCTTAACTGCCCCCAACGATGGGTTCTCCACGCTGACCCTTCAAAACTATAGAGCCATCCCGTCTCCCTCGCTCAGTCATCCAGGTCTCCATCTGGCTTGAAGGAAAAGCCCAACTCTCTGCAGCAGATCGCAGGTCTCAGGTGATGGGCAGGGTACCTGTGGGGTTGGCCCCCAGCTCGCTGCCACAGACCACCAGGCAGGCGCACCTCGGAGGTCTGGTGGCTGGAAAAGGCACTCTCGTCCTTGCCTTAAATACGACCTTGTCTGAAATATGCCCTACCCTTTCCCTAGAATGCCTTTCCCTGTTTGCTGCAGCCGGACTCCTACCTACCACATCCAACAAGCTTCTCCCTCTTCCAACCTCAGTCCAATGCTTCCTCTCTGTGAGTGGGAGCTAGGGTGGCTTGGGTTCCCTGCACTTCCCTGCAGCCCTGTCTACTCCCAAGGGTGAGATTCCCGCCCTCAGACCTCCTTGCTTAGGAAAATTCACTTCCCTTGCTCAGGGGCCTCCTTCGCCCCGCCCTGCCCCCCCAACTGGAAGTGCTCTCTTCCAAGCTCTGGTGGCAGTGGGTGCACAGATTTGCTAGAAAACATGCTCTTTGCCTTGACGGTGCACCTTCCTCTAGCCCAGCAGATCCACCCGCGCCAGAGTTGGTGGGGGATCTCCAGCTCCAGACATCGTTCTTGGCACATAGATGCTCAATAAATGTTTCAGGAAAAAATAATTCCAAAAGGAATTAAGCGGAGTTGTATAAATAAGAAACATGGTGAGCAATTATCATTTGACTTATAGAAGGTCATTACATATACTATTTGGCAGTGTGTCCCATGGGAGCTAAAATCACTAGTAGGGTTCAAATTAGAATTTTTCTAGGTCTCTCATCTGATCAGAGATATTTTCCATCTTTCAATAACTCGTACCTATTAGGTCAAGGCCTTTAAAGGAAGGGAGGGGTCATATTTGGCAGGAAGTGTTAAAGGGTTTTTCAGGTGCCATCTGTCTTCTGTTTGGCAGACATTTTGTGACGGGCTTGGTGTCGGTGGGGCATGAGCTCTGGGGCGGGTGGGACTATGTGCTGGGGCCACTGGAGGTCCCAGCGAGTCCTTAGTCTCACTTTGCCCCACAACCAGGAGCTGTGGCATCGTCTGTTAGCCGACGTTAGGGTGTACTGAAAAACATAAGCAAGAGGTTTCGCCGCAGCCCTAGCCTCCCAAGCTCCAGCCAGCTGAAGATCAAATGAATAAAAAGAAAAGAAATTGAGATGACCGCCCTCTAGTGGCGTGCATTTCTGGCTTCCTACCTCTGAACTGTTTCAAAACAACCTGCCCACGCTCTTTCAGTTTGGAGTCATCCAAAGTTTTGATGAATATTTTTGAATGCTATTTCCGGGGAAGTCCTTTAACCACTTCCTAAATATATTCTTTCCTCTCTCTCTCTCTATCTCTTTGCAGATGGCTGAACCCAGATTTTCAGAAGGGAGAGCCACTGCCGGGACCTTTGGTGAGGGGTCCCCCTTGGGCCTATCGTGGGCCTATCCTGGGCCATGGCAGTGCAGTATTGGGGTCTGAAAAGGACTGCAGGACAGGAAGGCTTTATAGTTTTATGGGTCTCTGGGATATGGATATCTTTTCTGAAGTTCGAGGCTAATCTTCCCACCTTTGGAAATCATACCCCCTGGCTTCTTCAGCTATCTCTGCCTAATCAGATAGCTCCTTTCCCCCTTAGCTTCACTTCAGTTTGAACGTCAGTGACCCGAAGAATCGATCTTGACCATCCTTTCCCCTCCAAGCCTGTCCTAAGCTTGATTACACACTCCTCCTACCACACAGAACACACGATGCTTTCCTTTACTAGAGCATTTGTCACAATATTAAGCAGGCCAAGTCCCTCCCTAGATGAGGGTGGAGATTTTATTTTGATTTATGTATCTTTGAAGCTTTTTAGAGCTCTGGAAACAGTGGGTAGAAAGAAGCTTGATAAATGTGTGTGGAATATAATAACCATACTAATTATCGTATGCATCGCATTCACATTTTCTAGTCCAGCTTCCTACTCCTGCTCCCTTCTGGCTCCATCCCGGTGGCAGTTTTACCAGAGGCAGGGGAAGCTGGGAGCGGACACTTGATTTGGTGTGCAGAAAACATGCCCTTGGGCACTGAGACAGAAGCCACCTCAGTGGTGAACTAATGGGAAAGGTGACCCCGCTAGCTTGAGGTCTGGGTTCTGGTTT
>RCUC01146212.1:0-20227 GCA_003697995.1 Taxidea taxus jeffersonii | reverse complement strand
CCCCCCCACCCCCCGCTGCCGTGGGGAACACACTTCCAGTGGCTGGTCCCCACTTATGGGAAGCCCTTCTGGCACTGGGGGGCGGCAGCCGCCTCCCAAGCCAAGCCACGCCGGGGATTGTGGCTGCCCCCACCCCGCCCTCCCCACCCCCACGCACCAGGGAGCACAAAGAGCAGCGGTCCCCAGGGAGGGGCGGGCCGGTCCGGGGAGGGGCGGACTCACATTGTGCAGCTTGTAGTAGAGGCCACAGGCGTTGCAGACAGGGTCCCCGTTGGCGTTTCGGCGCCATAAGGTGGTGGTTGTCGTCTGACAATTTGCACAACAGGTGCCGGCTCTCCTGGCGGCCGACTGGGAGGGGAGGGGCAGCGTCAGCAGGCTGGGCTCCCACGCCCCACCTCGACCTCGCTCCCCGACCCTTACCCCACTCCTCCTACCCCCCACCCCTGTCCCTGCCAACTGAGCCCCGGAGCAGCGGGAAAGCTCACAGGGGAATCCAGGCATCTCAGAAGCCGTGGAATTTTAGAATTTGAGAACTAAACCAGCACAGAACTTAGAATAAAGAACTCTCAGAAGCCTGATCTTGGAATCAATGGGGTTGCAAGAGCTAAAAGGACACATTAAACGGGGAACCATCAAACGGGGAAACTGAGGCCCTGAGGAGGCTGACTCAGTCCCCCTGGAGCCCCTGGGTCTGGCTCTGTGAGTGCTTTCAAAATCCGCCATCCTGGGTGTGACGCCCCCCCACTCCCGCAGAGGCCAGGCAGGGACGTCAAATGTTTAGGGAAGTCTAGAGCCGCGCTGTCCAGTACCATAGCCACTAGCCACGTGGGGTTGTTCGAATTCAACCCAACTACAATTTAATAAAATTCGAGCTTCAGTTCCTTCTCAGGCATTAACTACATTTCAAGGAATCAACAGCCACGACCACAGTGGACAGGGCAGGGCCAGAACATTTCCATCAGCACAAGGCTGGTCCGCCGGCATCGCGCACCCCAAACCACACGTTGCTGACCGCCCCGCAGCCCCTCAGGGAATGCAGGCCAGAGGTGGTCTGGAAATGAGTGTCTGGTTTCTGAAGAAGGGAGCTGAAGGCTCCTAACAAGGGAAAGTAAGAGAGTCTTGACTGAGAAAGCAGATCTCCTCTTGTGGGCCCACCAGCGCAGGCACCCCCCCCCAATATTTCCCAAAGAACCGCAGGCAGCAGGACGGGGTGGGGGAAGGAGATCGGGAGAGGCTGGGACGGCCCTAGGCCAGAGCTCGCTTGCTGGGTCGCTGGGTCGGCGGGACCAGCCGCACGGCTGCCTCGGGGGCGGGGAGGGGGAGGGTGAGTAAGCGGCCTGGAGCTGGAATTCTGACTCAGGGGCCAACACCGCATCCTCCACCCCTACCCCCACCCGGCCCTCACCCCGCCCTCTCTGGGAGGGTGAGGGGGTGCGGAGAAGGGGGGGCCCCCAAAGCGGCAAGCGATTTAAGCCTCGTAAATCACTTTGCCCTGAAAAAAATATATTTATTATTCTTAGCATTTTACGCATTATTTGCAGAGCGGAGGGTATTAGAAATTTCAAAACAGCCCAGCGAGAGGCAGGACTGAGCCGAGGAGAGGCTCTAAAACTCGCGGGGTCCGGAAACAGATACGCGGAGTTTCCTTATCTTCAGGCTGCAGATGTCCGGATAGGAAACTCCGGCAGGAGATCCGAAAGGGCATTTTTTTTAAATCACTCAAATGAAAATACACAGTATAGGTGACTCCATGGAAAAATAATAAAGGGCAGGTTTTTTTGGTGGTTGGTGTGAGTGTGTGTTTTATTTAAATAAGCGTGAGGAGATTGTGTGCTGGGCTACAAGGAAAATTACTTCATGGCCCTATTTTTTAAAAAAAGAGTTAAACAGAGGCCAGGGTATGGGAGTTGGGCCCTTGGACCCTTAGACACTCAACATTGGGGATTCCTGAGCTTGGTGGGGTGAGGATACCTGGTAGGTTGCTGAGGGGGAAATCGGCCCCCAGGGGCGGGGAATCTGGCCTAAAAAAAGGGCCACCCCAAGTGATTTTAATGATAAAAGGATTTCAAGAGGCAAAGCAGCTGCCTGGGAAGGGTTTGGTGGTGGTACTATTATTTTTTAAATAAGCCCCTGGCCCGGCCCAGGTTGGCGGCCCCTCCCCAGCCACCTGCTGCCCAGCGCTTACCAGTCTCCGCTTGGGCTTGATGAGTGGCCGGTTCTGCCCATTCATCTTGTGGTAGAGCCCGCAGGCGTTACACAGGTAGTGCCCGGTGCCGTCTCGCCGCCAGAGAGGGGTGGCCGTGGCCCCACAGTTGACACACTCCCGGCCTTCTGAAGGGGGACAAGGAGAGACAGCGAGCCTGCCTGATGGACAAGGTCACGGGAGAGAGCCAGCGGGCAGGCGCCGACCAGGCAGCGGTGGGCCTCAGCCGGGGCTGCCTCAGGGGTGACTTTTAGCTCCAGCCCTGGGCAGGAAGAGGGACCCGGAGGAGGTTTCCCCCCGCAGGAGAGGAGTTCAGAGAGTAGCTTTAAGGCCAAAGCTCCATCTTCAAAACCCTCTCTCGAAGGAAGGGAAACAGGGCAGGAGGGAGGAGTGGGGCCAGGGCCCCAGGGATTCTCGGCGCGACAATGAAAGGGTATTTACAGCAAACTTTGCCGAGGGCAGGGCGGTGGCAGGAGTGGCCCCGCTCGACCTGGCCGGGCCTGGGAGGACTCTGGCTCGTTTTCTGGTTCTGCCTTTTTCCTATCTTCCCCTGTTCCCCAGCTGTGTCTGCCACCTCTCGATTCTCAGTCCTCAGCTCCTACCCTCCTTCTGTTCTCCAAGCAGGGGGATTCCTTCTTTCTCCCCAACTTCCCCCTCTTCCTCTTCCGCTGGGGCCCTAGAATTCAATTCCAGACTCAGATCGAAGGTGGTGTTCTTTAAAATAAAAGAAGCCGTATGCCCTTTCGTTTTTAAGCCAAGTAGACTAAGCGACCTTGGTCTTCTGTTGATGGTGGGTTCTTTGGGTTTTTTGTTTGTTGTTGTTGCTAAAAGACCATCTGGAATTCAAATCGAATGGGTAAAACAAACTTGGGAGAAGGGACTAATTAAAGGCAAGGTAGCTGGCCTGAGCGGAAGGACCCCAAGGTGGGGCTGAGGTGGGTGCCCGAGGTGGCGGCAGCAATCAGGCCAGGGAGCTGGACAGCCTGGCATCATGCAGCCCTGGGGAAAATTTCTCCCCATTTAATTTCAGCTAAATTGTCTATAACTATGGGCAAGGAAAGGTTCCTGGACTCAGGAGTAAAAGTTAAAAAAAAAAAATCTTCTTCTTCCTCGGCTTACAGGGATCAGGAAGGAGACATTGACAACCAGAGCCCCGCACCAGCCCTGGCTTCTGCTCTATGGCCAGATTCTTGGACAAACCAGCTAGGCTCCAGCCTGTCTCCGCAGAGGCACCTACACTTCGTCCCCCTCACTCCAGCCTTCAGGGAGGGACAATGAAGGACACGCCAGGGGGCAGGGAGCAGGAACAAGTCCTGGGAATGTTGCTTTGGGGGAAATCTCCCAGGGAGATTGGGAAACATCGAAATCCCAAGATTGGACTGATTGAGTTGGAGAACCAGATTCCTTGAGGGTCTGGAGCATCTACAGTGCTCCCACAGCCTGCGCACACACTCACAAACACACGCACACACTCAAAAACACACGTACGCACAGCCTCCCTGTTGTCACTTGCATACCGCATTCTCTCATAACGAAGTCAAGAGGCTGCTCATATTTTCACTTAAGATCCAGGGAAGGGAAGGGGGAATTCCCGTCCTGTGTTCTGTCTGGTAGTAGCCAACCTTGAAAGGGAGGGTGAGAGGCGGGGAAGGGAAACGAACTTTGGGGACCCCTCAGAACAGTTAAGAAAAGGGCAAAAGTTTGAGGGCTCCCTCTCTCCCATTCTGGAGTCTCCAACATCTGTTGGAGGCTTTTGGAGGGGGACATGACCACCCCTAGATCTGGAAGACTGACATTGCCCCATCTCCTATATCATAGCCCTCTTCCCCCCCCAACCATACACACAAAAGCACAAACCATCCCCACTTCCACAAGGTCCCTGGCGCTTGCCTTTACCTGAGCAGGAACGTGCCTTGCTACGCTGCTTAGGGGTGAAGCTGGAGGCAGGGCCACCCAGGAAGCCTCCAGGGTGGAAGAGTCCGCTGCTGTAGTCGTGGGCAGCGGCCGGCACGTAGGACGGGTAGGTGGGGATGGGGTGGTGTGTGGCAGGCTGGGTGCCCATGGCAGCCAGGCCTGGGCGCAGGGGACTGCCGCTTTCCATCTTCATACTATCGGTCAGTGACACCTGGTACTTGACGCCATCCTTGTCCTCCCCCCGGGCTGCACTACCCCCTGCGGAAGAGGAGGCTGGAGAGGCAGCCCCGGTGGTGCTGGGGTCGGGAGACACTTCCTTGGGCGGAGTGGGTGGGAATCCAAAGAGGTGGGAGCCCGAGTGGGCTGCTGTGGGAGTGAGGGAGGCCACAGAGCTCCCGCTGCCTCCCGCACTCCCACCCCCTGCCCCTGGGTACACAGAGAGGGGGCCTCCAGGGCCTCCGGCCGCTGAGGGGTGCAGCGGTGTCTTGGAGAAGGGGCTCACGGTCCAGGGGTTGTGGTGGTGGGCCGCAGCGGCGGAGAGGGCAGCTTTACCCCCGTCGAGCCAGGGCAACCCAGGGCTGTGCAACAAGTGTGGGCGGCACATCTGGCCTCCGGTCAGGCGGGCTGCAGGAGAAGGGAGAGGGATCAGGGTGGGCCGAGGCTGAGCCGCACTAGGGCTCTGATACACAGGACCACAACTCCCAAGACAACTAGCAGTAACCTTCCCCAAAACCAGAAACATAAAACCCCAACCGGCAATAATCAAGAATGTCAGTCCAGAGCTGAAGGACAAGTGGCACAGAAGGAACCCCACCAGATTGGGGCCTGGAGGGACCCCCCCCCCCACACACACAGGCCAGCTGGAAATGGGCAGAAACCCTATGGTGCCCAAACCCTCCCCAAGAGGCTGCTGCCCCCACCTTTCCCCGCCCCAATTTTTCAGTTGCTCCGATTCCTGCGGATCTCACATCCGGGAAGCAGGCAGCCGGGCCTTCCTCCCCTCCGCTCCCGGCCCGCGTCGCGCCGCGCCTGGGCTCGCAGTGACCCACGGCTGGGGGCTCACCGTGCGCGGGGCTGTAGGAGACGCGTGCCCGCGCGTGGGCTGGGTTGGCGTAATAGGGGTTGCCTTGCGAGTCTAGGTGGTTGAAGAAGACGTCCACCTCATCGGGAGGCAGCAGCTGCGTGGGCTCCATGTAGTTGTGCGCCAGGCCCGGGTGATGCGAGTCGGGGTGCTGCGCATTCAGCACTGCGGGGTGCGCCATCCAGCGCGGCTGCTCCGGTGCCACCTCCATGACCGGCAGTGGAGGCTCGGGATCTGGGCCGAGGCGGTGGCGGCGTCCCTGAGCGACGGAAGGGGGCGTGAGGGGCGCCGCCACGGCCTGACACCCCCAAAGTCCCGCCACGCGGAGTCCCGCACGCCGCTGCGCCTCCCGCGAGCTCAGCGGAGGAAGAGTCCCGGGTGGGAGGAAAGCTCAAAGCTCAAAACGAAAGGAAGGCGGAGGAGAGGGTTCCGCCGCGCAGATTCACATGGTGACCCCCGGTTCCAGAGCCAGGCATTCATGCACGCCGGGTCGCGCACGGGGACAAGCCCCGACAGCAGTTACCCCAACAAACACATACGGAGTCTCACTTTAAATCAGACACTCACACCGACCCCCTCCCCCCCTTTTCCCGGTACACAATCACATAAACACAGACCAAAAGTTGGAGACAGGCGCCTGGGCACCCACTGGGGCACATGAGCCCAGAGACACGCACATACCTACACTTGGCGCCAGATACACATACCGACTTGACGGACCCCCCCCCCCAACAAACACGCACACGCAGCCCCAGCGGCTGGGAGCCAGCCGTCTGCGTGCACCCCCAGGAGGCACAATCAGGACCTCTCACCAAGCCACACCAAAGCAGTCACCCGCAGCCTGGCCCCGGCCTTGAGCCCCGGAAGAGACCTCTCAGAGCTTGGCGCACCCCAGGCCCCCGGCTCTCGTACCCCAAACTTACACACGCAGCGCCGCGGGGAGGAGGGACCGCGGTCTCAGGGACGGGGGATCAGCACCGGCGGGAGCCCCGGGAGTGGCGGGCTCAGGAACCGCGCTTCGGGCGGCTGGGCTCACGGGGTAGGAGCGGGGGACAGCGCGCGCCTCGGCCTCAGGCCCGCCCGGCTCCGGCCCCTCGGCATCCTCCGGCCGCCCTGGCGCCAGCTCGCGACTCCTGCACAGACATGAAGCGGGGGCCGTGCACGCCTAAGAAGCCCGCGCCAGCCAATCAGCGCCGCGCGCCGCCCAGCCTCCGCCCCCCATTGGCTGAACCCGCAACTCCCGGTCCGCCGGACTCCCGGACTGACCCGCGGGCCTGCCCCCCTCCGCCGGCGGGCCCCCTCCCAGCGCCCTCCCGGCGGCCCCTGCTGCCAACGCCCCCCGCCAGGACCCTCACCCCACTGGCCGACTGCTTCTCCCCCTCTTGAGAACACTCCTGGATCCCCCTATCCTCGGGGCCCTCCTCACAGTAACTAACCTCCAACGGGGGACCCCTCCCCGGGAACAGGAGTCGTGCACCCTTCGGGTACCTGGGTGTCCTCTCCCCGGGACCCCAGCCCTTCCACTCTCTGACACCACCTCCCAGCTGAAGTCTCAACTACCTACCCAGACCATTCCCTCCCCCTACTCGGGCTCTGGCTGGGCATGGGGTTGGGAGGACAGCTGCGGGACAGCAAGAGCAGTGAGGGGCAAGAACTGTGAGACTCGAGAGAGCACCTGGGCCTCGGACAACAGTCCGCTTAGGATTGCGCTTGGCCGGGTGGAGGTGGCCTGGCTGGCGGCTCCAGAGAGGGGGAGGGGGCGTCCCCTTCCCGGGCGTGGCCTTCGCAGACCAGCGGGCCGAACTGCCTGGGGCGAGGCCATGGAGACCCGGACTGGCGCCGGCGCCGGCTCGAAGGAGACGCCTCTGGGCAGGAGGAGGCATTTTTACCTCCCGGGGGTCCCTGAGGCGGACCCTGGGGAGAGGGAGGCGGGAGACTGAGGAGAACTCCGTCCCTAAGTCACCTGGAACTGCTCGCCACACACCTCTCGTGCAGAGATCCAGCTCTGTGGGGGGAGTGGGCCCCGGGCACAAATCTCCTTGCTCTCTCCCATTATACAGACCGAGGAGACCGAGGCTCGAAGGGAGCCTACGGCCGACGAGGGAGGCGGGGGAGGGTGGGTGAGTGTCGGAAACAAAGAACTTTTGGGGGGTTGAGACAGGTGCGAGGGTAAGGGGGAGGAATCGCCCTCCTCCAGCCCCTCTCCTTTAGCTGGGTCTACAGCTCTCGGAGTTAGGAGCCCAGAGAGATCCCAGGTGGGTCCGGGACAGGGGAGAGGGCGGGGGTCTGGGCCACCCCCGGGAGGGTGGGGGGAGGGGCGGCGGGATTGACAGTCCGTAATTGGGTAACTGGAGGCGGCTTCTCCGGCCGGGCGGCCCCGCCACCGCGACGCCGGGCCCCTGACGTCACCCGATTCGCCAGGAAATGAACTTTTTAATAATCCGAGGAGGGAGGAAAGCCCTCGGTCCCCTCGGCTCGGGGGGCTCCCGGCCAGGCCCAGCTCCGCGGGCGCGCCCCAGTCACCCTCTCTCAGGCCAGCTCTGGGCAGCGCCGGGGGGGGTGCGGGCACGGGCCAGGGGCCTCTTCCTGCCTCTGCGGCCGACTGTCCGTTCATCTGTCCGAGGCCCTGGCTCAGGTAAAGACGCGGGGCAGGAAGCGCGGAGCCCCATCTACTGGGAACCAGCGCGTCCCGGGCACTTAGGGACCCTCCTGCCACGGCGACCCGCTGCGCCTCCCGCTCCGCTCCACTCCACTCGGAAGCGCGCGGGGCCCGCCCGGGCTTCTCGGAACTCCGCTCGGCAGGAGAGGAGGCCGACGCCAGCCGGGTAAAGCGCGCTGTGGCCGGGGAGTGGGAGCGCGACGCCGGGGGCGCCGGGCCTCCGCGGCCGGGCCGGGCAGGTGATTGGCTTCAGTGCCTTCCAGTTCGCGTTCCTCGCAACGCGCGCGGTCTGGCCGGGACTCGCTGCCTCTATGTTCGTCTGTCTCTCCTCCCTGCCTTTAGCTTACGATTCTTCATCAACGCGTAAAATGCGATCGTCAGAGCCTGGAGCCTGTTTTGCGTCCCTGGAGCCTAGCGGGAGCTTATCAAAGACACCGCAGCCCCAGGGACAATCTCGGGTGTCCGACAAGGCTGTCCCATCAGCCTGAACCCCGGGACCCAGAGCAGGAGGCAGCTAGCGGTTTGCCGACCCGGGACCGTGAACGCCGGAGCCGAGCGGAAGCTTTCGGTAGGGCTGGGATCCGCGCCTTGGCTCGCAGGGACGTGGCCGCTGCGGGCCCTCCGGAAAACAGGTAATTCGCTTTATTTTCCCCAAAGGCGTAGTTAAAATGACCCCCATTCTGGGTGGGTCTGCAGATTCATCTTTCCGAACTTGGCTAAAATACCCCTCTGGGGCAGCGTCTGGGCCACCGCAGGAGTGGAGGTGACCAGCCTGGCCGGGACCCCTGCCTGAACTGCAGCTCCGAGCTGCCCGCTGGCCTGGCGCAGAACCGAGCGCGGGCGGGGATTTAATTACCCCGCTCGGCGGCTCAGAAAATCGCGGCGCAGAGAAGCTTAGCAGGGCGGTTAAGCAATGCTTGAGCAGGGACCTCGGGAGATCCGCACCAGTCTCCCTTCCCGCAATCCCGGCCTAGAGAAAAAAAGGGGGGCAGGGAGAAGGGAGCTCCCCCGCGTCTCCTGAGGCCCCCCGGGCTTGCCTTCCTCCAAAAGGCGGGCAGGCAGCCGGCTTGGCGGAGGCCTCCACTATGACTGGAGCTCCTGCGTTGGACACGGGACTGCTGCGTTCTCCCGCAGGAACGAACCCGCCTGGGAGAGAAAAGAGGGACGCCGGGCAGGAGAAGGCCCAGCTGGCCAGTAAAACACCCCCCACTCCAGCCATGAGTGTACATGTATGCCAGACAGACCAAGGGACACTAGCCAGGCATCTTGCCCAGTAGGCAGCGGATACCATCTTATCATTTGAACCCAAACAAACCACGGGGAAGGATCAGGGAGCCTCCCCAAATCAGCTGGGATTGCGGGGCATCCTTGCTCCTGAGAAGAGCAGGTTTATTTCAGTTTACAGCCTCGGGATTCGGGGTCTCCGGAATGCCCTCAGAAGGACGCCTTCCCTTTTTCATGTTTTTTGTTTGTTTCCAAGGGTTGTTGCTTATAGCGGATGTTGCCTTTTGATGGCACTGAGAAGCTGTCACTTTCCTTACATAAGAACAAGACTTCGAGAGGGACTGGGGAAGGGTAGCAGAGAAACTGAATTTTCTAACCGCCTTTTTCAAGTGGCCTGAGATTCCCCGAAAAAGCATGGGTCGTTGGTGCGGCTTGAGAAGCTTTCTCTGGGGAGCAGGCAGCGCAGGGATCCCAGGCCCGGTTCTATAGGGCCTCACCGGCCTGGGCCTCGGCCGCAGCTGCCGGGTCTTCCCCATCCTACATGGCCCTCCCCGCCGAGCCCTTTGTTTAAACTTCCGCCATCCAAGCAAGGTAGCCCCTCTGGGACCATAAGTTGGCCCTCTCTTTGTAACCTAATTCTTCCCACCTTTTCCTATGGGCATCTAATTGGCCGGCAGTGAAGGGGAGATTCAAAGAAACCAATTTGCTTAGGGGGCCTGCCTTCCATAGGGATATTGAATTGTCAACCCAGCGACCTCCCAGCCCCACGCTGGCAATGTGCCTTCAGGGGTGCCGAGGAGGAAGTGGGGGCCGCTTCAGCCAGAGGGGTTCAGAAGTCCCCATTGGGCGAGGCCTCAGATCTGCTAGGCCTGCCGCCATCCCTCCAGAGGGGTTCTGCAATGAGGGAACAGGGCTCCAACAGCCCCTTCGATCGCTGGGGTTCACTTCCAGGCCCCCAAATGTGAAGACTCCCTCTCCTCTGGCCTCCATGATGGCTCTCCCATCCCTTACGTCTTTTGGGCCTTTTTGAGTCGCAAAACCCAAGGCCCATCGTCTGAGAACTCTTGGCGCCCTGCGTCGAGGCGCCTGGGAGATGCTCTATCTCCTTATCAGGTTCTAACCACCTACCTCCAAGCCGGACAGCCTCCCCCACGGGCCCTGCTGAGACCTGCAGCAGTGGGCGGTGTTTCCCCTGCTTCACGAACAGCCACCGTGTACTCTGGGTGCCTCGCGGCCCAGCGGCCCGCAGCATGACAACTGGCAGATCCGTTTCGTTAGACGCAATTTGTTTGCAATTTGTCAACCCGGCTGGGAAACGCTCTCCAGACGCCTGGGCAGCCGCACTGCCCTACCTGGTTCTCGAATCCTGCCTACTCATAAACGAATCCCATCGCTAGGTGCCGGTGTAGACCCGGAGCTCACCGCCAGATGTTCCCGATCCCCGGGAGACGTAGCTTTTTCCAAAACAACGAATTTCCTTCCGTGTTTTCCGGGAAAAGAGCGGCCGCCACTCTCGGGGGCCCTGAACGCCGGATCTTTCCCCTCGCGGTTGGGGCAACCAGGAGTTCAAGCCTGGCCGCTGCCGAAGAATTCTAAATGCCCGGCGTCCAGACAGACCCAGACCGTCGTCTACGCCTCCCGGCGGCAGATCCCGGAGCCCGCGGCGACCCTATTCTTATTGAAATCCCACTAAACAGATTCCTACTCCGGCTTGGGGCTGGGGGGAGACTTCCAGATCCGGCGCTCTCCCCCACCCGCACTCCAGCCACACAAGATAAAGGGCCGCGGGGCGCGGCGCGCGGGGGCGCACGCAGGAGCGAGCGGGGTTAAGCCGCGCAAAGCCGGCGCACGGGACCAGTCGGCAGGTGCAGCCGCGGCTCGGCTACCCGACTTGGGCGCCTCCGCTGCCGTGGCCCGGAGGTGGGGGCGGCCTAGACAAAGACCTCAGCTCCGGGGGCCGGGAGGTGGGGCGCTTTGCGAGGCACTGGAAATAACCCGGGCTCTCGGCCTATGTACGGCTGAATCCGAGAAATGGGAAAGCGGGAGGCCCGACGCGGGCCTGCTGTCCTCAACTCTGCAAATACTCCCTCAGGATTAGGCCCCTGAGCCTTGGGGTTCGAGCCGCTGGTAGGACCAGGGCAAACCCCGAAGGCCACATGTCAGGGGCCACTGGGCTAGGCAGACCGCGTTTAGGGGGCCGGGTGGGCCAGACCTGGGGGCTGGAAGGGCCTTGGCCAGGCGAAGGTGGGGAACTTACCCAGCGAGGTGCGGCGGGCGGCGCCCCCGGGTGGACGGGGCCGGAGCGGAGCGGGGCGTTCAGCGCGGTGCGTGGCTAGGTGGGCCCACAGGACACCGGCGCGGGCTGGCGGCGTTCACCAGCAGGGCCCGGGCGGCGCGCCGAAAGGCTACATGGTGCGCGGCGGGCCGCTTTTGTTCGCCTGGTGGCCGACGGGGGTCGGCTGGGGTGGGGGCGAAGGCAGCCAGGAGAAAGGCTTGAGCAGCGAACCCGGGCGGCGCTGGCCTTGTTACCTCCCTCTCGCTCCCGCTGCCTCTCCCTCCCCTCCCCCGGCCTCAGCGGCCGCTGCTTTTTATTTCGACAGCACTTTGAGGGGGCGGGAGCGCCGCAGGGGGGGCAGGAGGGTGCCCAGAGCTCTACCCCCCGTTTCCCTGGTCCAGCCGCCGGGCGGCAGGCCGAGGGCCGGTAGGCACTCAAAGCGCAACACCCTACTCGCCCATACTCCAGACTACTCCCGCCCTCGCAGGGGCGCACAAATGAGCACCCCTGCTTTCAAGGGTGTAGGTTCAGAAAGTCCGGGACGTCTCTTTTTGGAGACTCTCCCCGGGGACCCTCACAAACCGTGGCCACAAGCGCCCACACACGTACACAGCCGCCTGCTTCTCTTCTCCAACAGTCTTCCAATAGTGCTCACGCAAACACACATCTGTGCACACGCATTAGTGCATACAGCTGTGGCTGCGTGGACATCCTCAGCCGGGAGATGTGGGTCACACCGGCATGCACACGTGCACACACCCAAATGTAGTTTGCGAATCTGGCACGCGCAGCGTGTGCGCGCATTTCCGTGTGCGCGCACGTCTCTCTCTCTCTCTCTCTCTCACACACACACACACACCTCCCTCACTTCCAGGCTGATTCCGCTAAATGTAGACACATGGCCTCTCCCTTTCCCACCTATATCCCCACTTGAATTCTCCCAACAGCAGACCAGAGCATTGCAGAAGTGGGGTGTGAGGTGTGTCTCCCTGGCCCATCCCCAAGGAACCCTCTGGCAGGAGGGGCCTAGGGAGTAGAGGGCTTGTCTTTGGAAGGCTAGGCAGAGGAGCTGGGTGTGGGAATCTCCTGGGCAAGAATACTTTTGGGTTTGTGAGCTAGGAGAACCTTGGCATTGTACTTCCGAAGTCCCCACCTCAAAATTCAGCTCCACAGTGGTTGTGTGTGGGGGTGTGTGTGGTCCCATCCCAGCTGCCCTGGGGGACTGAAAGTGGCCTGGGGATCTTGGGTCCTAAGAGAAAGTGCTTTGCTTTGGAAGCACGGGGGGGGGGGGGGGGGGACTAGTGTGTGTCCCAGAGAGGAGTGTCCGGCCCCCCGCCCCCTCTCTGTGGACATATTCTATCTGTGGGTCTTTCTTTAAAATTGATAGTGACTGTGTTGCATGTGTTATTTGCTGTGTGCACACAGGAGAGTATCTATCCTGGGTGCCCCCATGTGTCTGTGTGCATTTGTGAGCACGCGGGAAGTCTGCAAAACTGAGTATATTAGTATGCCCATTTCTTCTTATGGGTCCCTGAGAGTTTGTATATTGAGAGTCTGTGTTTTGTGGGTCCCCGAGAGTTTGTGTATTATGTGTGGCTGTTTCAGAGCATGACCTCCAAAGTGCACATGGGAAAGTGTCTCCGAGGAACTGGGTGTGTGTCCCTGTGGCTATGTATCTGTGTGATCCTTGTGTCCATGAATCATTTGATAGGAAAAAATCACATCCAAGTGCTTGTTTATAAAATGGTGTATGTCCCTATGTGGCTCGGTAGCTGTGCGTCTGGGTATCCTGTGCCTATGAATTGGGGTGTTTGTACATGTTTGTGTGTCTGTCTGCCTGTCTTTACCAGCATCATCTATCTGGTGTGTATCATTGTGTCTTTGAACTGATTATGGGAGGATGGACAATGTAGAACGTAGCCAAGTGTGTCTGCGGATCGGTGTATAGCACTGTTTATGAATTGGTATGTGTTGGGATGGGTGTTTGTGTCTGTTTACCTAGGGTGTGGGCATCTGTGTGTACAAATGTATCTTTGAACTATGTGTGTTACTCTACCCAGCATTACCCTGTGTCTGTTGTCTGGGGAGGAGTGTGTCCCTGGGTGACACACAGTACGTGTGTCTTCCCAGATCACCCACCATCCCTAACTGGCGGGGCAGGCAGCCAGTGGAGCTCCAGGGTGCCATTTGTGAGAGCACTTTCTGTCTGTCTGTGGGAGGGGGAGATGAACTGATAAGGCTTATCTGCCAACGACAGCACCATGCTGAATAACCGTTCTAATGAGGTGGCCTCGCTGGGACCACCCGCTCCCAGGGCCCCCAGCCTCACTGAAGCACAAGAGCAAATCCCCATGAACCCAGCAGGGCTGGAGTGTCTCCTGGGCCTTTTCTAGTTCTGTCTTGTTTCTTCAAAGGCAGGTTCCAGGACTTACACCCCCACCCCACCTGCCATCTCTCGGCTGGGTTGGGCTGGGCTGGGCTGGCCAGAGCTGGCTGGAGCCTCCCAGCCTCTGGTGTGCAGTCGGGAACACAGCTTTAAGAGGCTAGGGGATGTGAGGCCCATTGATGTGGGGGGCCCTCTGGGGGGGGTAGACTGAGAGACATGGAGGCCCAAGGATGGCAAGACCCAGAGAGACAGGGAATGGGGGATGAGACAGGGAAATCCAAATTTTAAATCTTAAAAAGAAACTGGCATAAAGGGACAGAGACACCAGTAGGGAATGGAGGGGTGGGTTGGGGACAAGCAGGAACAGACAAAAACAAACAACTAAAAAGTGGCAGAAAGAGTCAGAGAAGGGAACAAAAGCAGCCAAAGTGTTAACAGAGAGAGAGAGAGAGAGAGAGACATGGACAGAGAGACAAGAGACAGATACAGAGAGGAGAAAGAGCAAAACAAAACAAAAATAGAGAGATGGGAAGACAGAAGGGAACCCGGACAGGCCTTGAGAGCAGCGGGAGAAGAGGGAGAGCAGAAAGGACTCCAAAAGTGTCAGGGAAAAGTGGGGACGCGGCAGACGGACTGAGCAGGATGGACAGATCGATGGGGGGAACGAGGCAATACAGAGCACCGCGCCCCACGCGAGCGCGGGAGGCCGATCTCCAGGCTGCGGGCCCGGAGGGCACGAGCGCAGAGCCCGCGGGCCGGGCGGGACACCGAGGCGCGGGTGGCGGCGGCGGGCAGGGGGGTCCGCGCGGGGCTGCGCCGCTGTCCGGGGTAATTTTTCATCTCGGCCGGCTAATCTTTGTTCCCGGCGAAGATAATGAATAGCCAATCGTTATCTGCCCGGCTCCCGGAGGCTGCCCGAGAATGGGGTTGTACAGGGCTGGGAATTGTTTCCAAAGTGCCGCGGAATAAATGGTGTTCCTTATCTCTGCCTTCCAGATTATCGGAGCCCTTTCAGAGCGCGCACAACAAATGCGCCCGCCATCGAATGCATCATTTACCACCGCAGATCCGCGCGCTGATGGGCAGGCAGATAGCCGTCCGCGGGGGGCACGCCGGGCGCCCTGTGCCCGTGCCGCCTGCCTGCCTCCCTGCTGGGGGGTACCTGCCTGTGCGCCCCCGGGTGTGCCCGGCGTGTTTGGATGGACATTCGCGTGTGCCAGTGGATGGACACTGAACAAGAAAGGGTATTAGTGTGCATGCGGGGATGTCAAAGAAGTGTGCTACAGGAAAGTGCAGATGTGCAAGCCCACATGCACATGCGTGGAGCTGGCCCCGCTGAGGCTGTTTGAGGGAGCGCAGAGGAAGGGATGTTGCACGTGAGTGTGTAGGCATGCATGTTACTCCGGGTGGGTAGACACGTGTGTGAAGGAGTGGGTGTGCAAATCTGTCTACAGGTGTGGTGGACGAGCGTATTGTGTACGTATCTGCCCTGGGTGAGGCTGTTTAGGAGTGCACACAGGGTGCGTGTGTATGTGTATATCTGGACAGGGGTGTGTTACTCTCCTGAGTGTTGTGTGCCCGCAGGTCCCACAGTGCTCAGTACTGTGGGTTCATACCGGCCTGTAAGCACACCTGTGACTGCTGGGAGGGAGTGAGTGCGCAAGACGTCAGTGTTCACCCCGGTGTGCACAAATCTGCGTGAAGGCGGTTGCGCTGTTGTGTATCTGTCTGCCTGGGTGTGCCGGGGTGTGCTGCAGGAGGGTCAAGAGGGAAGGGCAGTCGTTGGGGTTGTGCCTGCGCCTGCACATGTAGGCTCCGGACACACGAGCTGGGGAGCTGGGACCCCTCTCCAGCGTGGGGAAGAGCCAGCCAGCGGGGAGCGAAAGGTGTGTGCGGGTGTGACAGACGCCACCGTATAAGGAATGGGATGTGCTAAACGGTGTGTGCGGCTGTGTAAGGGAGAGGAGTCTTCCGAGGAGTTTGGGAACACCCAGGGGTCCCATCCCGCCTCAGCAAGCACGCCCTGCCGGGGCCCCACAGCCTCCCCGCTCCGGACCTGAGGAAAGAGACTGGAGCCCCGCCGCCTGAGGTCCCCGCGCCGTGAGTGACACGCGCCGCCGACAAAGGCTGTATTTTTCCAGGCTCGAGCCCCGCCCGCGCGCGCGCGCGCGCGCGCGCGATGGTCCCCATGGCGACGCAGATAGCGCCGCAGCCATTTTCCCTATCTCCCCAGAGTCTATTATACGGCGGGATTAGCTCATCTCCAGGCAGGTCAAACCCAAAGTCACACAACCTGCGGCGCGGGCCCCGCCTCCCCGCCTGGCTGCCCCTCCCCCGCCTGAGGGGTCCGGTGCGGCCCCGCGACCCCCGAGTCGCGGCCCTTGCGCAGGCGCAGAGCGCCACCTGGCGGCCGCCGGTGTCCTAAGTGGGGTCCCCGGGAGTCGGCAGCCTGGACCCGAGTCACTAGACGGAAGAGCTGGCGGAGGGGTCCTTTCCTCCCTGAAGTGGACTCTCCAGAAGCCGGGGCTTTGTTTTGTCACTGCTGTGTCCCCAGGGCTGGACTGACACACAGTAGGACTCCATAAGTGCTTCTTTAAAGGACAGATGGCTGGCAGGAAGTTATAGACCTAGCAAACTGTCAAAGGTCACACAGCTTAGTTGGCAACAAGAAATCATTTCTTAGAATGTATCTGAATTTAGGATAAAAGCCAAACTCCTCTGGAATCTGGGTAATAGCCTTTGCTGATCACTCAGACCTATTTTCCCCCTTTCTTGATCCAGTCACAGTGGCCTTCTTTCTGTTCTTTGAACAAGCCAGAACATTCCCAACCCAGGGCCTTTGTGTCTGCTGTTCCCACTACCCAGAGTGTATACTGCCTCTGCTCAAATGTCACCCCTCAGAGAGTGAAACTGAGCCTTCAGACTTTTCCTTTAGAGTAAGTACTCAGCACAACTTAAACTAGCCTTCTTTCTGTTTGCACAAGTTGCCAGCTTTCCTGCCCCACTGGAATGCTAGGCTTCCTGGGGGAAAGGGAGTCAGTGTTGTTCCCCAGCAATAGTCCAGGGCTGGAACCTCCTCTCCCAACTGATCAGTATCAGGCATAACTTTGGGAATGAGTGAATGGGGACAAGAGAACGCCAGAGCAAGTGGGACAGACTGTGCCCTGCTATCATGATCATTTTTCCTTATCGTTAGACCATTCCCCCCTACCCCCTACCTACTTGCTTGGGGGGGGGGCAGAGAACACTTATCACCCTGTGTTCTCAGGGAGCCCTGGCCTCTCTGGGAAGGCCTGGGCCACTGGGTGAGACTTCACTCATAATACAAGATAATTATATCCAATTATACCCAAATTGTCATGAGGAGGTGATGATTAATTGCTATGCACAGGATGGGGACTGTGAAGTAACTAGAACTAGAGGCGGCCACAGCCCCACTGAGCTTCCAGGCCCGACTCCAGGCCAAGCCTCATCCTGCTCAGGGGGCTTGAGACAAACCCTGTGAGAGGCTTTGCCCAGGGACTTGGAGCATTAGCCCCTGTTCCCTCAGAAGTGCCCCAATCCCTCCCAGGAGAGGAGCTGTGCGTTAACGCAGGCTCTTGGGCCAGGACTCCCCCCAACATATACTCATACCCCTTCTGGCTGGGCAGCCTTAGGCAAGTCACTTTCCTACTCTGAGCCTCAAGTCTGCTTCTGCAAACCTCTCTCCAGGGTTATGAGAATTTCTCATAAGCATGCATTTAAAAGGAGTTTTGTGATCCAGGCTTTGAAAATTGGCAGTCCAAGTCTCAGGGACCCATGCAGTGACCAATTGTTGCCAACATTTCAAAGTGGGAGATTTCACATAAAGAACTTCATTTTCAGCTTCTCGAAAATTTGGAAGATTGGCTACCCTGGGCCGACACTGTGGCATGACAATGTAATGCTGGAGTTCTGGGTCACCAGCCTCCTGTGCACTGGGGTCTTCACCCACCCACTTCAGGCCCATGGGTCAGGGATGTGTCCCTCATAGAAATACGTTTGCCATAGCTGTGTTGGTTTTGGTCTTCCTCCTCTGTATCTTTTGGTGGAATTTCCAATATCTTTCTCCCTCTAGGTTCTGTAAACCACTTAATAATAAATTAATTAATAAACCCAATCAACACTTTAAAATAATGTGTTTTAGACCCTGGATATACGTACAGTGAAAATAAAAGAGCTATGGTATCTGTCCTCAGGGAACAGTCAGACATAACCACACAGATTAATACATCATCACAAATTGTGACAGAAACTCTGAGGGGCAAATAACATGTATTTACAGATATTGAATCCAAGCATATTTGCAGAGACCTACGTTGGATCAGGTCCTGTGCTGAGAGGGGAGGGCATGGGACAAAACACGATATGGTCACCGTGTGCAGACAACTCACAGGGTGGTGGAGGGGTAGGCACATTAAGAGATTATGTTAAAGGGCGCCTGGGTAGCTCAATGGGTTAAGCCTCTGCCTTTGGCTCAGGTCCTGTCCCAGGGTCCTGGGATGGAGCCCCGCATTGGGTTCTCTGCTCAGCAGGGAGCCCGTTTCCCTTCCTCTCTCTCTGCCTGCCTCTCTGCCTACGTGTGATTTCTGTCTGTCAAATAGATAAATAAAAACTTTAAAAAAAGAGAGAGAGAGAGAGATTCTGTTAATTCCAGCCTATGAGAATTGGAAACACAGGGTGCTTAGGGAGAGGCCCTTATCCTAGTCTGAGAGCATAATATATAAAGAGTGCATACAAATCAATAGGACAAAAATAAAAGAGAAAAAAATAGGCAAAGGGTGTGAACAGAAAACTTACAGAAAAGGAACTAGAAATGGCTCTTAGATTGATGAAAACATGCTCTGTCTCACTCAGAGAATTGAGCATTTAAAACACATTGAAAGATTTGGGAACAGAGAAGTCCTGAAATTAGATTGTGGTGATGGTTGGAACTCCCTAAATTTACTAAAATTTATGAGATATACATTTAAAATGAATAAACCTCATGCTGGGTAAATTATACCACGTAATGCTGTTTGAAAATAAACCCCGAAACACTTTGAGATACCATTTTATATCTATCAGTTTTAGCCATACCAAAACATTTGACTACATACTGTGCTCCTACGGGACTGGGGAGACGTGTTGGTGGGAGTACCAGCAAGTGCACTCTTGGAGTGGGATAGGGAATGTGACAATATCATATTTATAAACACAATTATGCTTTGAAACAATGATTCTACTTAAAGGGTATAGATACGCCCTCACCCTTGTGAAATTTGTAAGGAAATTCACTGTAGCCTTGTACTTGGTGGCAAATGATTGGAAACAAAAGATGCTCATGTAGAAGAGGTGGTTAAAGTATTGTCATATAACTAAAAAGTAGAATGTTATGCTGCTATCATGAAAGAAAAAGAAGAGAGAGACAGGAAGGAAGAAGTAAGGAAGGGGGGGAGGGGAGGATGGAAGGGCAGAAGGAAGGAAGGAAGAAAATGTTTATGTCAGGATATTGAATGATCCCCCAAATAGTTTTAATGGAAAAATGAAAGTGTATAGGAGTAAGTATGGTGCGCTACCATTTATTAAAAACGGGGATGGGAGGGGCGCCTGGGTGGCTCAGTCTTTAAGCATCTGCCTTCTGCTCAGGTCATGATCCCAGAGTCCTGGGATCGAGCCCCACGTCAGGCTCCCTGCTCAGCAGGAAGCCCACTTTTCCCTCTCCCTCTCCCCCTGCTTGTGTTCCCTCTCTTGCTGTGTCTCTCTCTGTGAAATAAATAAATAAAATCTTTTTTAAAAAACAGGGATAAGAGAGAATATATTTGTGTACATATTTATAGGCTTTCTCTGGATGGGAAACAAAAGAAATCATTAACAACTTTGGCACACACAAAAGGACGGAGGTACGGGTGGCTGGGGCCAGGGATCCAAGAAGACTTTTCACTGCGTAAGCTTCAGTTACTGTTGAAACTCCATAGATGAATAAAGATACAGAGATTAAGATAGAGATAGATATATACAGTTTCACATACTCACATGTAGAGCCATATATATCCCGTACAAAAAACTACAGATTAAAAACCAAAATGAAAACAAATTATTAAAAAAATAAAGAGGGAGAACAGAACTTTGCCAAGAAAAGTCGGGACAGAAATTTCCCGTAGCTGATCAGAATGGAGAGAAGAAAAGGATTCTCCTGTCCTCTTGGCCAAAATGTAAACTGGTTTAAGTATTCTGCAGGTGTGTGCCTGGGGGGCTCAGTCAGTTAAGCATGTGCCTTCAGCTCAGGTCATGATCTCAGGGTCCTGGGATGGAGCCCTGCATTGGGCTCCCCGCTCAGCGGGAAGCCCACTTCTCCCTCTCCCGCTCCCCCGCTTGTGTTCTTTCTCTCACTGTCTCTCCCTCTGTCAAGTAAAGAAATAAAATCTTAAAAAAAAAAAAAAAAAGTGGAGCGCCTGAGTGGCTCAGTGGGTTAAAGCCCCTGCCTT